>JADBJO010004225.1:170000-190000 GCA_016801955.1 Conus betulinus | reverse complement strand
CACGCACGCACGCACGCACGCACGCGCGCGCACGCGCACGCACACACACAGAGCTATCTTTCAGCACCATTCTACGCCCATATCGCCATCACTCGATATCCTTTCCATTGTACATGTGCACTGTTTTTCTTTATTTTTGTTTTCATTTCAATTGAAACTCTTCTGGTAAGCCTGATCTTTTGGTTTAAATATGTAAATTCATTCATTTTGTTTTGTTTTAATTATCATTTTCCTGTGGATGGTGGGTGGAGAGGGGAACAGAGGGGAGGGAACTGTGTCGGAGTGTAAGAGGGTACTATAGAACGAATGCTAAGCCTTTATTGCAGATTCAACCAATGACTTGTGATCATCTGTTTCCACTGCCTGGGAATAAATATTGCTTTTTTTTTTTTTCAATGAATGCCATTCATTAGTATGTCAGCCTGGCTTAGCCAGTTTCTGTTCTGGTCCAAGATTTGGTGAGATGATGCATATAAGGAAAACAAATAAACAAACAAACTCTGAAAAGTTTGTTACCAACCTGAAATTGTCAAACGTGAATGTTTGTGTTCAGTCCTGTTTGACACAGGTAGTCAATGGCTAGATGAAAAACAACAACAACAAAAAAATAGACAAATATGATCAGATTTAGAAGATTTGAAATATAAGATGGGCAAAATTGTACTGAATTCTTTGAAGGCTCTCAAGCAAGTGTTTTAGGGATGCAAGAAACGGTGGAATTGTAGTAATGAAATGTGGATTTAACAGAGGTATAGACCAAAAAAAACAACAAAAAACGACAGATAAAAAGGTTGACAGATGATTCTGATGCGGATTTCATTTTTTTTCTTTTTCTGCGTATGCAGGCTAATACTCCTGCGGACACTCCGTGTGTAGACAGGCAATGATTAATCCCATCTACCCAACAGAGGGAGTGGAGTTTTGTGTATATCACTGTTTTTTATCCTGGCATTAAGGCAGCCATTTTCCACCTTCAGGGAAGGTGCATGCTATGTGTAACGTGCCATCCATACCAACGGCCAAACTGGCCTTCTCTTCTGAAAGATCATGATGGGATTTTAAGTGTCTGCAAAATGTTATGCGTGCGTTCACACTTGGAATCTCGGTTTATAGTCTTATTCAAAAGACTGTATGGGAAATGGAGTCAAAACCAATGTTAACTCCGACGGAAAAAAAATCCCCCTGTACCAAAACAACCCGGCGGAGATTCGAATCCACAACCTCAGGATCACCAAGATTACAAGTCTGGTGCTCTACGACTGAGCTTTACCGGCCCGCACCGATGTGGATCTGAAAGGTTTAAAAAGGTTGACAGGTGTTTGTGATGCTGATGTGAAAGGTCATGCTCCGGTCGAGAGTAATGCCATAGTGATTACACACACACACACACACACACACACACACGTTGATTCTGAGATGTGAACAACAGTCTTGTGAATCAGAAATGATTCTGGAAAAAAAAAAAAAAAAAAAAAAAAAATGAAGGTATGATTCCAGAGTTTCTTGGGGCAGGCAAGCAGTTGCTCAATCTTCTCAATGTTTAGCTGCAGCTTGTTTAAGTCGTGCATGTCTAGGGATTTATAATACGTACTTGGACATAGGACACGACATCATGAGTTTCAGCAATTGAAGCGGAATGAGAAAGCTGTCCTCGTGAAACAGAGTACGATGGCTTGAGATCGGCATTGAAAATTCCAATATCCACACAAATGCAAATAATATCCTGCAGTAATGGTAATGATAATGACCATCTCAGTAGAAATAGTGATGACAGTAGAGTGTAATCATGATGTAATTATTCTGTTTTGTTTTGTTTTTTTTTCAGAGGGCGAACAGGAAGCACAGTGGCTGACAGATGCTGGGTATGCGTTCATTGTCTCAAAAGTTGCCGGTAAGTTTATCCAAGATAATGTTAAGAATGTAACAGGTTATTTATTGTGTTGTGTGTCAGACAGAAATTTTGTACAGGTGTTTTGTGCTCATTATCCAACTTGAGGTTAAGAACTTGCCAGGTTATTTATGATGCTTTGTGTTAGACAAAAGTTTTATACAGGTGTTTTGTGCTAAAGTTAGCAGACAGTATTGTTATTTTGTATGTAGTAAGTTTGCGAAACATCGTTCATGAAACTGGCATCGTAAAAGGCATCCAGGCCTTGCCGTGGTGAGCAGACTGGGTATTGATCACGTGCTTGTGATTTTCTACCCCTTAAAATTGTGAGTGTTATTAATCGTGTTCATTTCATCCACCAATTTTAACCTTTTAACCCTTTCATTGCCATGATAGCCGCATGGCCGTTGCGGAATATCACAGTAGCCGCTTGACACCACGAGGATGATGTGTGATTCAATTTTTTTGTGTGTGTGCATTTTGTTTTTAGCTTCCTGTTGTATTTGTGTAGTGCATGGAATAGTTTTGTGGTGTATTGTCTTTAAGATTTTGTATAATTGATGGGTAAAAATTGTGTGGTGGTTCAAAAGTTTGCAGCCTTGTAAAGCTATCACCCAATTGTAGCTCAGATGTATAGCTGTTTTCAGTTTGGGGTAGCTGGCAAGAAAAGGGTTAATTAGCAAATTGATATGAAGAAAAAAGTTCCTTGCAGACTGCATGATTCTTTTTTCCTGTAGAGGTTTGATAGACTGCAACACTGTCATTAAAAAAAAAGAGGCAAACAAGTCATTTTTGTGTTTGTTTTGGAAAGGGTTAATTAGCAAACTGATATGAAGAAAAGTTCCTTGCAGACTGCATGATTCTTTTTTCCTGTAGAGGTTTGATAGACTGTAACACTGTCATTAAAAGAAAAAAGTCAACAAGTCATTTTTTTGTTGGTTTGTGTTAATGTGTTTGGCAATGTAATTTAGGTTTGATGCAAAGGTTCAGATACATGTGCATTGTGTCAGCCAGTGATTTTGAGCAAAAACCTCAGCATTTACTTGCAAGAACAACATGTGTATGTCTTTCCACCTAGCTGAAATGTTTCTGAAGAAATATGAGCAACTCTTCATATTGATTAATACTGATCATCCCTAACCCACCATCCACCAATGACCATGGTGGCAGTTTTAACGTGATTGTGGAGAATAGCACCTGAGACACGACTAAATGGATTATGACAGCAGAAAGCTATGTAGACAGCATGGGTGTGTTGGAAATCGCTTCAGATTTCAGTGGCCATGGCGCCAGTGAATGGAGAATGGTGGCGCAGAAAGCCGTGTGGATGGTGTGGGTGTTTGGGAACTGGTTCAGATTAGTGGCGGGTGAGTGATGTAACCGCAAAGGCTTGGGAGTTGATGCTGATTTGAGGATCAGTTCTGAATTTTTCTGATGCAAGATGGTGCTGCATGTGCTCAGACGTGGCCTCTCGGTTGATAGTCTCGTTCGAAGGACTTACAGGTGAAGGAGGCAGAACCACTGGTAACTCCAGAGAGGGAAAAATCCCCCTGTATTGAAATAGCTGGGCAGAGGTTGGTACCCCTATCCTCAAGATTGCCAAGAGCATGAATTCAAAAGATGGTGGTGCCACTGAGGTGGCACGGAAGATGGGACAAAAAAAAGAAAGGAAGAAAAAATGAAAAAAAAAAAAAAAAAAAATCCAGAGGGTGTGGTTCTGCATGGGTGGACTTTACTAGCAGCTTGGGAGTAATGCCACGGAGGTGACATGGAGGATAAGACAGATGGACAAAGAAAACAAACAAACAAACCAAAGACAACAAATTTCCCCAGGTGTTGATACGGTCAGCTAGTTGTTTTCACCGAGAGGATCACTTCCCAGCTTTGAGTTGGTTAGTTGGTTGGTTTTAACGTGGGTGACAGCCCTGATATGGCCCCTTGCGGTCGGCTGGGCTATAAGCAGCATTACCCTACCTTTCCTTGAGTTGGTTGGTTCAGTTCTCATCAAAGCCAGTCATATCTGAGGTATTTTTCAGTCATATTTGAGGCATTTTTCAGTCATATTATTTGGGGTAATTTTTGGCCTTTGACCAGCTCCTACTCAGCTGAGTGTTCTGTGGGTCCAGAAGGGAAGACAGGAATCACACACACTTGCTTCGTCCCCTGAAGTGGTGCATCTCTCAGAGTGTTGCTCAGACTTCCTGACTTGACACCGCAAGTGTACTCTGTCACTTGGGCGTGCATGACACTGGGATGTGTGATGAAAGTAACCATGGAGTACAGCCCTGGCATGCAGTCTCAGACCAGAGAGAAACTGCGTAGCGTTCTCCATCGTCTGCATCCTCATCAGTTAGTGTGAGCCAAAAAAGTCAGAATTTCTCCGGGCCTTCGTGCCATGCCGTCATGGTGACCTCAGTTTCCATGTCCTGTACATGCCTATGCTCTTTGTGAGTTTGTGTTGAGGTCTCTGGTGTCGGCAAGTTCATGAGGGTAAAGCGTGGTGGCGCCCTCTGGATGGGGATGCACAGCAGCGCTGATTCCGTGACTAAACAGATCCCATCAACTGGAGGGGGGGCCTGGCAGGTGGTGTCCTGGTATGTTGGATCAGAACAGGCGCCACAGAACACCACCGAAGTGACTTGGCAGCAGTGCAGTGTCTCCTCCGGTGGGTTGCCTGACGATGATTTAATATTGACTCTCGCTGTGGATTGCTGGTGGTGGTGGGGGGGGGGAGTTGTGACTGGGCAAGCTTGGCAGTGACTGAGGACCGGTGGCTGGCATGAGCTGCATGGGGATAATACTTCAGGAGGTGGTGCAGAAGATGAGACCAAAACAGGGGCTGCAATAGCTCAGTTGGTAGAGCGCTGGACTCGTAATCCTGGGGTTGCGGGTTCGTATATTTCGGTACAGGCCGATTTTTCCCCTCGGAGTTAACATTGGTTTGGACTCCATTCCCCGTACAGTCCTTCGAATGAGACTATAAACCGAGGTTCCATGTATGAACGTACGCACAACATCTTGCACACATGTAAAATCCCATCACCAACTTTCAGAAGAGAAGGCCACTTGGCCGTTGGTATGGATGACACGTTACACATAGCATGCACCTTCCCCAAAGATGGAATATGGCTGCCTTAATCGCAGGATGAAAAATGGTCATACACACAAAAAACTCCACTGCCTGTCTATACAGGGAGTGTCCGCAGGAGTATCAGCCTGCGTACGCAGAAAGAAAGAAGAGACCAAAACATAAAAAGAAACAAGAAAACCCAACTCCAAAACAAACAAACAAAAACAACAAAAAAAGAGCCAAGAAAGAAGGATAACTTTATGCTGTTGTCTTTAATATATCTTTCAGGGGTCGGAATCTCTGGGGACGGTTGACGCTGGGATATATTGTAAAAGGAAGTGAAGAGTCCTTGGTCTAAGATCAGAGTGAAACTCCATAGCATCATCATCTTCATCATCCTCATCCTCACTGATAATTGTTTAAAAAAAAAGTATTGGAAAACCTTAGAAAAAAAAAAAAAAAAAATAGAAAAAAAGGGGCACGTAGCCAGTATCACTGTGACCACATACTGGGCAGATGGGCGTGACCTGAGCGATGACGAGCTGGAAGCGCTGACAGCATCGTTGACTCGTCACCAGGCAGAAGCGGTGAAACGGCGAGTCAACACGCTGAGCACCACCATGCGGAAGAAGCGAGGGGCGATGAAGATGCACGTGAAGGACATCTTTCCCACCCCAGACAACAGCTCTCCGGTAGGTCAGAGTGGTGGTTGGAAAAAACTGTACACAGGGAACCATTTCATCAATGTTCGTGATGATGATGAGATCTTCTGAGAGGGGTTTGAGCTGTGCGATGACGATGCATTGGCTTGTGGGAGTAGGGGAACAGTCTGATGGTGATGCTGATGATGATGATGATGATGATGATGATGATGAAGGTCACTCCTGTTTGAACTTTTTGGTAATGATGATGATGTCATTTGACCTAGGAGTGTTTGAACTTTTTGGTAATGATGATGATGTCATTTGACCTGGGAGTGGTTGAACTTTTTGGTAATGATGATGATGTCATTTGACCTGGGAGTGTTTGAACAGTGATGATGATGATGATGATGTTGTGGTTGTCTAGCTTCTGTTGAAAAGTTTGACCGTGATGATGATGTGTTTCCATCTGTGAGCATTTGAACAGTGTGAGGCAGATGATAATGTGTTTGTGTCTAATTGCAACTGAACAGTGCATTGATGCTGATGTGACTTTTCTTTATATTTTATGCTATCTGCCCTCTGTTCTTGTAATTTGTGGTGTGAAATGTTGGTATTCAGTAGTATTTGGGTGAAATTTGATGATTAAGCAACACATTTCACTGTCCAAAGTTGGTCTGGGAGATCTTAGAATTTTTTTCCCCAAATTAACTCAGTGGATTGACTTGTTTACATAATTTTTTCCCCGTCATTAATTTTGCTCTTGTCTTATCAACATACTGGTATTGAACATTGTGAAATTGTGATTTCCGTTTTGTTTGTCACATGATTTATCTTCTGAGTCGGTGTTGTGAGTGTTTATGATTTCCCTTCCCTTTTCGAACACTGTGAGCAGGTGCTTGGATGTATGCAAAGGGAAATGTTTTTTATCACTGTGATGAATGTAGAAAAGAAGGATGTTGTAGATGGAGACGGTGAAACGGAACCCCTGTCTGTTGAAACTTTCACCCCCTTTTCAGGAACCTCCCAGTCCCAGCAGCATGATCGACCCACCAGTATTCCCCACGACCAGTGAGAAGATGCCATCCCGCCAGCGACCCTCATCCTTCCTCCATCGCAAAAGAGGCTACAAGCTAGAGGGCGCTGTGCCGGAACTCTCCAAGTCAATGGAGCAACGTAACTGACTTTTTTTTTTCAATCTTGAGCTAGTCGGTTACCTGTTGAATGACTTGGCTTTTTATTTAGAGAAATGCATAGTGATTTTTTTTCCTTAAGAATATTCTTTAGATTTTGAAATCCATTTTGTTTCATGAATAGAATTATCATATGTTATGATACTGTATTATTTCATATGTTTTAATACTTTTAAATGCAAGTTTTTATGATTTCGAGGAGTAGTAGCAACATCCAACGCTAAATGAACATGGCGCAAATTTTCGGTTTATTTCAAAAACTTTTTTTTTTTCAAGTATTAAAGCCAAAGGCCTACAAATGACAGCATGAAGGACAGCGTTTTTATCTTAAAACCACGATCTATCACACCAACCACAACTGAATTTTCAAGTTTGTATGATTTGTAAGCATAATTCCACCTATGTCACCTATGTACGTTCCAGCACTTGAAAGAGAACGCTGTGGCGTTCTACTCTGGTCTGAGGTTTGATGACAGGGGAGAGTACTGCAGGCTTCACTTCACAATATATCCTGACATCAGTGATGCTACAGAGACATAAATGCCTGCAGCTTTGGTTGGTTTTCCTAGTGTTGTCTTGGGACATGCTGATGATGTTTTTCAGGGGTTGAAGCTCTGAGCTTCAAAGAGAAGGGGACGTTTCATCGACCGCATGTCCGTACCCCCAGTAACAGGGCCAACGTGTCCATGCCCGTGTTAGCGGATGCTGACATCACCGTCGACTTCCATTTGGAACAGAAAGATAATCAGGTAGCAGTGGACATGGGGGGCTGATTCTGTTTGTGTAACTGTTCAGTGACTTGCCCCTTTTGGCTTCTTCTGTTGGATGGAGCCTGTGTTGCTGTTGTATACTGTTTTGCTGGCTTTCTGCTATTTGTGATGTGTGTGTGTGTGTGTGTGTTTGTGTGTGCACATGTGCATGCATAAATGCGTAAGTGTGTGCATGCGTGCATGCTTGTGTGTGGGTGTGTCTGCTTAGATTCAGACTTATGTTCAGTTCCAACAAAAAAAACAAAAGAAATCATGGACCATAAGGCGGGCCAAAACAAACAAATAAAAGATGTGGGAAATCAACAGACATATATATCTGCATCAAGTGTCATCAAGGGAGAAGAAGGAATCATGGCACACTTTTTAATGTATGCTTCTCACTGTCTCTGCCTCTGTGAGTCTCTCTCTCTCTCAAAACACACACACACATACACACACACACACACACACACACACACACACACACACACACACACATATCAGTTTTCTTTCTTAAATTTTCCTCAGATGTTCTAAGCTGTCCAAACAAAAGCTGACATCTTTTTTGATGTGAACATCACCCTAGTCAATCAGGATGCCTCTAAAACGTTGGGAGTTAAGGGAGCTAAATCATCTGTATTGCCTCAGTAAGACTTGGATTCCAAGAGTGACTTTCCTTGATTGACATGTCTCTTCACTTCAGCAAGTTGTCAGTTTTCACACATTTCCATCAATGGAGAAGGTGTGTGTGTGTGAGTGTGTGTGTGTGTGTGTGTGTGTGTGTGTGTGTGTGTGTGTGTGTGTGTGTGTGTTCAGTTCAGTTCAGTAGTTTATTTAACGTCTTTTCATCACAAGATGATCTTAGACCTTTAAACTGCAATATACATTCCATTGTACTATTAACACCTCCTCCCCTCCCCCCCCCCCCCCCCCCCCCCCCAAAAAAAAAATCACTATTTACACACATATCTCAAATGTCTTTTTTCACAATAGTTTTGCAATTGGGGACTGAGCAATTACCAAAGCAATATCAAAAAAGCAAGGGTTATTTACCACACTATCAACATTGTCAGAATTATTTTATAAAAATATTCTTCTCCTCATAAGCTGGGGTTAGTATAGGGCATTCAAATAAAAGATGACGAATTGAGATATTTTCCTGACATATGCACGCTATACCTCGTGAATATTTTGTATTCCATGTATTTAACCGTAATTTATTAATTAATCTGGCTAGATACCTTGGACGTGATGGCAGAAAGAATAATTTCTCGTTAAAATGTTTCTTCCCCATATTCTTTTCCAATCGCTGGATCAATTCATGCGGAGAAAAATTTAAGACTTTGTTGAAGGGTGTTTCAAAAATTGTACAAGCTCCCTGCTTTGCGAATTTGTCTGCTAATTCATTCCCTTTTAAGCCACAGTGTGAAGGAAACCAGCAAAATCAACTGCTATACCTCGGGAAAGTAAACAATGTAATAGATGCTTAATTTCAAAAAGAAGATCAGTTCTAATTTTAGAGTTCCAGTGCTTTAATGATTGTAAAACTGATTGTGTGTGTGTGTGTGTGTGTGTGTGTGTGTGTGTGTGTGTGTGTGTGTGTGTGTGTGTGTGTGCCTACATGTGCGTGTGTGTGAGCATGCGCCCGTGTGTGTTTGCGTGCATGTGTGTGTTGTGTTTGTGCGTGTGTGTGTGTTTGAACTTGAATGCTGGCTTATAGTTGCAATGAACAGAGTGTTTTTGCATGTGTTCGTGCGCAAGCATGCGGTAGAGTGTATGCGTTGTGGGCGTACATGCTACAGATGTGTTTGGATGCGTACCATGCTTGTAACATGCATCCGTGTGCATTCATGCATGCTGGCTTGAGAAAGCTTTGATTGCAGCCTCCAATGTTGTTTTTGTCTTTGCACAGCCCAAACTGCCAAAGCCAGAATCCTACAAAGTGGATTTACCTGTGAGCTACTTTTCTTTCATTTGATTGTATTACACCTTAGACACCAGGGCTTTGTGTCTGATTTGTATTTTCAGACTGATTTTAGACTTTGTGCCCTCTCTTTCTCTCTCTCTCTCTCTCTCTGTTGTTAATCCTGCAAAGTGGATTTACCTGTGAGCTACTTTTGTTTCTTTTGATTGCATTATACTATCATGCTTTGTTTCATATTTTCATTTGATTTATCTGAGTATTGATCAGACGAACCACAGACGTCTTGCGCTGTGTTAGTTTCAAATTTAACGTCTATCCACTCTAGGTGATATTAGACGGGGAAAAAAAAAAAAAAAAAAAAAAAAAAAAAAAACCCATACAAACAAACAACCAACTACATCAATGAAAACAGTCAAACAAAACCCTCGTGATACAGCTAGAAAGCTACAAATGGTTTTGATATGGGAGAGTACAGTAAGAGGTAGGGGACGGATAAGGATGGTCCTTTCGTATATATTATGTAAATTAAGTAGTAGGTTAATGATTGACTCACTTAAAAGTAACCTCATAAGTATGAGTAAATAAATGTAAGAAACTATAAGTACTTACTTATTGGACTCTTGATAAAGAAAGAAAGAATTCATAGGTTAAAGCTGGTGATTCGAAAATATTTGTAATAGTATATGTAGTAGAAAGTATGGGTATAAATTGTTTGATAGCGGCACATGAGATAATATGTTCAACTGTGATGCTCTGTCCACAAACACATGAGGCATTTTTACTAAATTTTGTTGTAAAAAGCATCAACTTTCCACCTATACATAAGGGACGATAACTTCCTGCTAATGTGGGAGTGTGTTTTTTTAAGTTTGCAATACTAAAATCTGTGTAAATAAGCTTTTTTGTGAGACTTTCTGAAGGAATTCTGGAAATGGTTCCAAGCAAATGATTCCACTATACTATATTGTTCTTGAACCGTAAGTGGAAAATCCATCCTGAGAGACTCTCTGAGCTACATTTGCACCTTGTTTTGCAGCTCTGTCTACTTTGTCGTTATAATAAAATGAACAGTGTGACGGTATCCAGCAGAAAGTAATTGCCGTGCCTTGTATAGAGAGAGCATGAATTAAACAGCTAATTTCAATTATCATTTCTGATCTATTCTCAGTTTTTAATGATTTCAGTGCCTGAAGCACAGACTTTGAATCAACACAAAAAAGTACTTGAAATATAGATTGCGGGAAATTAGAAGATAATTTACGCCATTAATATTGCAGTAAGTTCCGCAATAAAAACCGATTTATTTTTCCCCAGTGAAAAACATTTCTCTACTTTTAAATCAGGTATCAAATAAGCAGAGCCCGCATTCTTTTGAATTAATTAATGACCCATCTGTGTATACTTTTAAATGATTTGGATATTTCTGTTCAATATGAAATTTAGCATTGCTTGCCACTATATTTATATTGTCCTTTTTTTTAAATCAGTGTGGTCAATATCAAATTGGGCCTTTGAAGTTCCCAGAGTGGTGTAGGGAAGAAAGACGGCCTTGCAGATACAGACTTTTTGTCAACAGTAATGCCCGTGGCTTGCCTAAGCTCAGATGTATACGTTGCCAGAGTAATCTGAGAGGATATTGTTTTTGCACTTGTAGGAAAGTCGATATCTGATCTAATTTTAATTTCATTTTTCACATCATTCTTAACTAGAACACTCTTATCACAAATTTCGTGGCAGCCACTTCCTCTGATCATCTAAGGGTAAAATTTGAGCCTCATTATATGTTCGAAGACAAGATGCATGGGTGGGAAGACCCATTGCAAGTTTGAGCGCTTTACATTCTATGCTTTGAAGCTTCTTTAACATATATTTGGTGCACTAAAAAACACTTGTTGCGCGTATGTTAATTTTGATCTTATTAGACATTTACATAGATAAATTAGAGTGGACGTGTCTTGTCCCCATCTCTGTGTACTCACAATTTTGAGAAAATTTAAAGTTTTCCTTACTTTTGTCAGCAAATAATCTATATGGTGATTCCAAGACATTTTCGATGTGAGGTTAACGCCCAAAAACTTGATCTGTGAAGCATAATTAAGAACTATTTGTTTCATATTTTCATTTGAAATGCTCAGATAACTGAGCATTTCTGACGGTCTTTTCTTTCATAACTTTTTGCCGATGGATTTTTACCACAAAAAATGTATTACTGTCATGTGTTGGTATTTGATATCGTCTGATGAGTTTTGTACATACTGAAAGAATGGGAATCGGTGTGTGTGTGTGTGTGTGTGTGTGTGTGTGTGTGTGTGCACGTGTGTGTGTGTGTGTGTATGCGCGCGTGCGTGCAGTGGGAGAGACAGGATTGGTGTGTGTGTGTGTGTGTGTTACGTGCCTTTCTTAGTTAATTGAATAGATTTCCCTGTAGTGCTTTCTTTGGTGGTTTTTTTTTTTTTTTTTTTATCATAAATCATTCCTTTCTTTTTTCTTCTCCTGACAATAGATAAATAAACATGTTTAATGACATTGAACTTAAGAGAATGTATTATCTATAATTATTGACTTTGAACTTTAAAAAATGTATTATCTATATGCACCGTCTATGTTTATTCATTCCCTTCTATTTTTTTCTTGACATTAAGGAAATAAAGTTCCAGTGGACTTTTGCATTTTATTGTTTTTTAATATGTTATCAACATGTGCTGTATTTGACATTGATGAATTTTGTGTATACATGAAGAATGGGAATCAGTGTGTGTGTGTGTGTGTGTGTGTGTGTGTGTGTGTGTGTGTGTGTGTGTGTGTGTGTGTGTGTGTGTGAAAGAGAGAGAGAGAATGAGAGAGAGAGAGAGAGAGAGATGTTAGCATTGTCACTTTGCATTTAATTTTGTTAATAATCCTGTATTTTATGTTTTCATTCCTTTTATTGTTTTCTTTCCTGACAATAGATAACTTAGCATTTCTGACGGTCTTTTCTTTCATAACTTTTTGCCAATGGATTTTTACCACAAAAATGTATTACTGTCATGTGTTGGTATTTGATATTGTCTGATGAGTTTTGTACATACTGAAAGAATGGGAATTGGGGGGTGTGTGTGTGTGTGTGTGTGTGTGTGTGTGTGTGTGTGTGTGTGTGTGTGTGTGTGTGTGTGTGTGTGTGTGTGTGTGCATGCGCGCGTGCGTGCAGTGGGGAGAGACAGGATTGGTAGGGGCCTTTTAGGTCCTTTTAAGTCCTTACAAATGGATTTTTGTCAACAAGTCTTTTAAGTGCTTTAATTCAGCAAGTCAGTCCTTTTACATTATCAGGAGGTCCTTTTAATTTGTGAAAGGTGCTGTTCAGTCCTTTTTACTTGAAAAATGAGAGAGAAAAAAAAACTGAAATAAAAACTGACAATTAAAAACATAATTTAGCAAGTTGCCACCAGTGCGATAGAGTACCGCAGCAGATGAAAAAGCAAGCCTGGCATGATGTTGCAAAGTGGCTGACGTCACTCATAGGCTGCAGCATTTTCTCTGAGGCTGATGCTGAGTCTGTTGGTCGAAGTCATGGTGCTAACGTTCGTGGCATTTTGTTGAGTCAATTTTCGCTAAAAAAAATTCTATCGTGAAAATGTCATGTTCAGTGTACAGGAAATTAAAAAAAAAAGTAAGAAAAAAAAGAAAATGTTTACAATTAATATCTATAGGTATAGAACATGGCGGGTTCTGAGCTTGCCAATATAATGAATGTCATTGGACAACAGCTACATGCTGCGTGTCTCAGCACTCACATAGAAAGTTTTGACTTAGCCATCCCCCGACATTGTGGTTGACCTGCTATTGATAGGTGTGCACCTTACTGTCTGGAAGATTGTGTTCATATGCTGCACTGAAATTTCAAAATACCAGGGAAGTAAGACACATGGTTAACTTCGAAGGATTTTTGTGAGTGGGTGAGAAAGGATGCAACAACTGACAAGCATATTGCATGCTGCCTTTCTTGTGGAGTTTCATTAAAACTGGCATTGATAGACAAGAGTGTTCTTATGCAGCATGCTGAGAGTGACAGACATCAGAAAAATGAATGAAAATTCAAGGCAGATACCAGATGCAGCAGGACTGTTTTTTTTTCATTTCTTCTGTGTCTGTTTCAACAAAAAGTCGCGTGTCAAGTACAGTCACTTCCAATGCCTGTAGCAGCTCTAGTGGTGCCAGCAGTGAATGTCCATCAGCTCAAGTCCAGCCGCAGAGATATAGGGTTAGCAGCAATCTTGACAACGATCAGTTAAAGTCTGAAGTGATGCGGACATTGAAAGTTGTTGACTGCTACTACAGTCATAAATCATCTGAACAGAGTGAGGATTGTTCAGATCAATGTTTCCTAGACAGTGACACAGCTGCCGAACCTAAATGTGGGGAAACATGATGCCGATACCTGACAACATTTGGGCTTGAACCCCGATTTTCTGAACTGCTGCAAAAGAATGTCAAGGCTTCCTCTCAACGTGGATGTGTTTTACTCTTCAGTGAGTCTTTGAACAAGCAAAACCACATGAAGCAAATGGACTTTATGATCCACATCTGGCTGGATGTTGTTGTGAAAGCGCATTATTTGACGATGACATCAGAGTTTTGGGGCACACTAAGGGAAAGGACATGACAGACAAGTTTCTGTCCGTCTTCAAAGATTACAATCTGAAAAAGAGTGACTTGTTACAGCTTCGCATGGATGGACCCAGTGTGAACTGGACAGTCTATAAAACCATCAGCTGTGACCTCAATGGGCCCAATGTGAACTGGACTGTCTGTAACACCATCAGCTGTGACCTCAAAGACACACCATGAGGTTTCCTTGCTGCATGTTGGAAGCTGTCACTGTGCACAATGCCTTTCACACAGGTTGTGAAGCAGCTGGGTGGAAAATAGAAGAATTCTTTCTGCAGTTTATACTATAAAGTAATGTAGGTGAAGGTCCTTTTGAAATGACCTGAGGTCCTTTTAAGTCCTTTAAAGGTCCTTTTTTTTGCTTCATGTCCAGCACCTGGGAACCCTGGAGAGAGCATGATAAGAAAGAGAGAGAGAGAGAGAGAGAGAGAGAGAGAGAGAGAGAGAGAGAGAGAGTCTGTTAGCATTGTCACGGAGCATTTTAATTTCACAGATAATATTGTGCTTTTTGTGATATGCATTTTTCTGTTTTTGACATGCCATCAGATGGTTATCATAAATTTGCATATCAGTTTATTTTCCCCCAGCTGTTTGAAGCCAAAAAATGACCCTCTGGGAGTGACCTTCATCATCGCGACCTTGCAGAGGTTGACATACCAAAGATTCGCTCTCTTGCTCTGATTGAACTGACGGCGCTTTTGACCTCTATGACATCACCTACTCCCGAGCCAAAAGGAAAAGAAACCAAAAAGGTAAATGATCGGTCTTTTTCTGTCTCCGTTCCTCAGCGAGAACTCTGAGGTTGCTAACCATTGCTGACATTTTTTGCATGCTTGATTATTTTCAGTCCTTATATTTAGGTGACTACATTGATGGTAAATCTTAAATAAATGTCAGCGAACCGCCAGAGAAACGTGGACAAAAGAGTCACAAGACAACACACAAACGTGTTTCGACCTCTTAGGTCTTCCTCAGGTGAAATAAAGACAGACAAAATAACGAAAATGCACTTAGCTTTGATCGCTTCAGATTGCTTCTGAGTTCAGCGCAAGGAATCAAAGCTAAGTGCATTTTCGTTATTTTGTCTGTCTTTATTTCACCTGAGGAAGACCTAAGAGGTCGAAACGCGTTGTGTGTTGTCTTGTGACTTGTTTGTCCACGTTTCTCTGGGCGGTTCGCTGACATTATTTAAGATTTGTTTAGATTTCCGCCTGCAGTCGTTTCACTTTGCAACTAGATACATTGATGGTGTCTGACCGTGAGACCAGTGTGCAAGTGTTTTCTTTTTTTTTCGTTTGTGTCTTCAATCCCACTGGCACATGCTTTTCCAAAGAGTGGAATTGGATAGAACGTGTGGAAGATTTTGTGTGCATGTGTTTATGCATGGTACCTGTGTGGAACTGTTACCAGTTGGCTTCCAAAGGTATTGAATGTCTTCCCTCGATGCCACGACCTCTGTAGGTTTCTAGCATTACTGTTCAGCAGTCACAGTCATTTTCTGTGCTCATATTCCTCAGATTTCTGTACAAATTCAAAATCTTCAGACGCTGATCAGCCTTTGGGGAAGGTAGAAAGGACCAGTGGAGTGACAACATGACAGGATGGACATGGAAACCATTGGCAGAGGTCTAAGCCTTGGTACACAGTGGACACAGTGGGAGGAGTCTTGTGAACAATTGTTCAGAACGGCACAACAATGACTTTTCACAGCGAGAGAGAGAGAGTTAGAGAGAGAGAGATGCAGTCATTTGCGTTGCCTCAAGTACTGTTTTGCTTGTTTGTTTTGGGGTTTTTTTGTTCACCCCCCCGTAATGTTTGTTTTTGTTGGAAAGAGGTGGTAAGCATGTTAAGATCAAGATGAGAGGAACACATTGAATTTTCTTTAACGTAATTATTTAAGTCACAGCACATTATGTAACTCCTTTAAAAAGTCTTCATAACGCAGTGTGGTGTATTTTCAGTACCATGTTGACAAAACGCCACTCCAGAGGCAGTAAGCTTTATAACACGTGTGTTGTCGTCCTAACAGACCACGGGCTCTTTGGCGTACCTCTCCATGTGCTGCTGGAACACGACCAGAGACGCGTGCCAGGCGTCAAGGTACCGCTCATCTTCCAGGCGGTAGGTTTGAATAGGATGATTGTGATTGAACTCCCTTTTCAGAGTTTAAGAAATTTCCTGGTTTTAAGAACTTGTCACAATTTTTGTGAAAAGATGTTGAATTTCAAACTGTTTTAAGAAAGTATGAATGTATTTGTAGTAAGGATTCAGGGTCGCTTTTGGAACGGGATGATAACAGTGGTAAATGGTGAACACACATAGAGAGACGCACCAGACACACTCACATGCACACACGCACACACACACACACACACACACACACACACACACACACACACACACACTCTCATGCCTGTACACACATGATTCCTTTCTCAGTCCTCCATGTATTAGGTCAAACAGACAGGGTAAGTAGTGCTTTAAGGGTGAAGGCCAAACTTCAGTTCATGACCTCTGACCCCTGACATGATTCCTTTCTCAGTCCTCCATGTACCAGGTCAAACAGACAGGGTAAGCAGTGCTTTAAAGGTGAAGGCCAAACTTCAGTTCATGACCCCTGACCCCTGACATTCCTTTCTCAGTCCTCCATGTACCAGGTCAAACAGACAGGGTAAGCAGTGCTTTCAGGAGAAGGCCAAACTTCAGTTCATGACCCCTGACCCCTGAGTGATGCCACCAGGAAGCTGGCAGGTGTTGATAAAGTATTCCTGTAAACATCAGCACATTTTGTGATAGATTGGTTTTGCAAAGTATTAACATTTTGTAATTAACTCTTCTGTTTATATGGAATATTCCTTAAAAAATATTTACTCTTTTTTTTGTATGTGACATTCATTGAACCACTGGCCCTTTAAAAAAAAAAAGAAGAGATGATTCAAAGTAAAATGGTTGTGCAACTGACTCCATTGTTTACATGGACTATTCATTTAAACATTTAGACATTTTATTCTTTGATATTTAAAATGTAGAAACTGTGTAACCGACCCTTGCTGTTTGTGTTGAATATTCCTGCAGACATACACTCATTCAAAATAAAAGAATGATCATCTGAAGTTTCCAAAGTGTGTGATTGTCTTTTATTTACATGAAATAGTTGTGTAAACATTCGCTGTTTCAAAATTGTGTGATTGATTGTTATTCATATGAAATATTCATCTGTTGCTGTTACTGAGTTCTCTGATGATACAACTCTTTGAGGGCCTAACGTTTCATGATAATGAAACAGTCTACAGGCAGGAAGTTGGGAAAATGGTTGACTTATATTCCACAGATAATCTTGAACTGAATGTTTCCCTGAAAAATGAGAACAGATTTTCAGCAACCACAATGACAACAACAGCAACAAAAACCTCTCTTGCTACCATCGATCAAGGGTCAAGGGTCAAGCCATTCAAACAGGTTGACTCAAGTTTCTAGGGATATACATCTCAAGACATGAACAGTTGGGATGCGGCAAGATCATACTGGGTGGCGAGAAAGGACAACTGAGGCTGTGCTTTTCTATGTCAACTAAAATTTGGGATAAATAACTTGAGATTTAACCTTAAATCTATCTGTCCATTATTGATAGTGTATTCACCTCTCGATCACTGTCTGGTATGGATCTGTCTCAGCTACTGATACGACAAAAAAAAAAAAAAAAAAACCTGTAGGGAAGATCACTTAAAAAGTCATGGTCAATAAGCTGCCACTTTGGATACTATCCGTAATACGTGTACAAGACGGAGTGCCAGATCCATCATATTTGACAGCACACCCCCAGCCAACCATCTATTTCAGCTTCTTCCTTCTAGCAGAAGATACAGCTAGGTTGAGTACAGAACAAACTGCCAAGAATAGCTTTTATCCCTTGGCCTTTTAGACTGTAATCTTGTATAACTGGCGCTGTTGTATACATGTTGTATTTCTGCAGGCATGAGTACAGTTTTTAAAAAGTTTGGGTAAATTAAAGCGTAAAGAATTGTGTGACAGACTCTCTCTTGTTCATCAGGAATATTCCTTTAGACGTGCACTTCTGAAAAAAAAGGATTGGTAATTCAAAGTGTGGAAATTGTGTTTGAGAGTTCCCGAGTTTGCTCTGTCTGTTGTTTGTTTGTGCATCCATAATAGATTTTGAGGGAGAGCTATTGTGGTGGTATTTTTTGGTGGTGGTGTGTGTGTTTTTTTTTTTTTTTTTTTTTGTTTTGTTTTTTTTTTCCAAATCGGCAAATGTGACGATTTTCTAGGGGTACTTACTCAGAGACTTAAGAAAAAAAAAATCAGCCTTGACCTTGTGCTTTCCAGTTGGTGACCCACCTGCAGAAAGAGGCGGTGACCACGGAGGGCATCCTGCGTGTACCTGGCAACGTCACCAGGGTGGAGGTCAGTGGGGTCATGTCACCAGAGTAGAGGTCAGTGGGGTCATGTCGCCAGGGTGGAGGTCATGTCACCAGGGTGGAGGTCATGGGGTCATGTCACAGGGTGGAGGTCAGTGGGGTCATGTCACCAGGGTGGGGAGGTCAGTGGGGTCATGTCATTGGGGTGGAGGTCAGTGGGGTCATACAGGTGTCCCTCACGACTTGATGGCTGAATTCTCTTCCTGTCTTGGAGTCTCCCCCATGGGATGCTGTGTGTGTGTATGTATTGGGTGGGGGAAGAGGGGAAGTGGTTGGGGGGGGGGGGGGGGGGGGGGCTTTCATTACCAGTAGTTCCCCCTTGTCTGGGAGTCCAGTGCTTGTGACTGTCTCTTTTCTGTCAGTTTCTTCCACTCTGCTGTTTTTTTTTTTTCTTTTTGTTTGTTTTTTTTTTTTTCAATGTTTATTTTTGTTGTCATCTACTGTTTTTCTGCCTTTGTGGATCATTCTCGTGATTTTTTGTTGTTGTGTGAATACCTTCTTTTACTGATCATAATGTATAGCATGCAACTTTTTCTGTCTTTTCTTTTTTTTTTTTGAATATGGTGATTAGGTGGTGAAATTTTACCTCGCTGTCGAAGTTTGACGCTAGCTGTCCAGTGTCTTGCTTGTCTACATGGTGTCTTTTATGACCGTGTTCTTTTTCATTTAAAATGTTTGTCGTTAATTTACCATGCTTTTTTTTATTTTTTAAATGATAGAATGAGGAAGGAAGCTGAATGGCAGGTGCTGTCAGGTTGGTCTGTAGAAATTAATGAATACATTTTGTAAAAAAAAAAAAAAAAAAAAGAAAAGGCTATCTTCCCAGAGAGCGCAGTAGAGATGGATTCTCAAATTGTTGATCTGCAGAAAGTTCGCTCAACGCGCCTTCGAGTTCTTCTGCTTGGCTTTAGCCTTGTTATTCTTATTCGCAATGAAACTGAATCAGCACGGTCAAACACTCTCAGTTTCTGTACGGACTTTTCACAAAACACAATGCTGTCATAAATGGAACTGGGAATGGGTTAGTCTCAAGCTGCCTTATGAAAGAAAGTTGAGAGAGAGGAAAAAGAAACCAAGATACAAAAGAAGCAACAGTCAAGTCTTGCATACTGTGCGTTCCTGAAAGTTCCATACCATTTCTGTTTCAGCAACTGCGCCATGAGTTGGAAGAGAAGTTTTACCAGGGGACATTCAACTGGGGGGATGTGATGCCCAATGATTGCGCCCGCCTCCTCAAAAAGTTCCTGCGAGAGTTGCCCATCCCTCTCCTGACCTATGAGTACCTGGAGGCCTTTCCCCAAGTGGAAAGTGAGACGTGTGAAACTGTGTGTGTGTGTGTGTGTGTGTGTGTGTGTGTGTGTGTGGTATATGTGTGTGTGCACGTACGTGTGCGCATATATGTGTGTGTGTGTGTGTGTGTGTGTGTGTGTGTGTGTGTGTGTGTGTGTGTAGTTG
>JADBJO010004225.1:132500-157500 GCA_016801955.1 Conus betulinus | reverse complement strand
TCGGATGAATGTGTTTACCAGCAGTATGTGTGGTGTAGACGTGTGTGTGTCTGGATGCGTGCCCGTGAGAATGTTACAAACACCTCAGTGGAAACTTTCATACCGTACATTGAGGCAGGTGCGAGTTTGTTACTTCGAGTGATTTTTTTGTCTTAAGGATGATCGTTTGGAGTTTTTCCCTGTAAATGACTTTGAGTGTGGACGTGAGTGTGAAGGATCTGTGAAAAGAGGTAATGGTTCCACACACAGAGACAGAGTGTGGGATTTCTTACCTGACAGAGTGATCACCGTGTGTCAGCTTTCGTATTGTGGAATTAATGGGAGCAGGAATTACATCAGTATCTGACAGTGTCAACAGCAGAAAGGTGTCTGACAGTGTCAACAGCAGAAAGGTATCTGGCAGTGTCAACACAGCAAAGGTATATCTGACAGTGTCAACAGCAGAAAGGTATCTGACAGTGTCAACAGCAGAAAGGTATCTGACAGTGTCAACAGCAGGAAGGTATCTGGCAGTGTCAACAGAAGAAAGGTATCTGACACTGTCAACAGCAGGAAAGTATCTGACAGTGTCAACAGCAGAAAGGTATCTGACAGTGTCAACAGCAGAAAGGTATCTGAGAGTGTCAACAGCAGAAAGGTATCTGGCAGTGTCAACAGCAGAAAGGTATCTTATAATGTCAACAGCAGAAGAATATCTGATAGTGTCAGAAGCAGAACATGTCATATATGGGAAGTGAATGAATTGTTTTTTTTTTCAATTGTCAGAATAAAACTGAGATCGGTTGTATTGTTAGAAGAACTTGTGCATGTTAACTGAATTTGTAGTAGAATCAACTCCTGAATATATGCTACAGGTGTAGGGCATTATTGCAAAGTTTTTTTTTTTTATTTTAAAAGAAACCGAGTTGTGAACAGGAGGACTCGTAGTTGGAACAGTTGTACCTGGTCTAAATGATATGAAAGTGGGAGCTTCCTGGTTATACCTGAGAGAATGAACACTTCATTAATGCTGGTTACGTAGAGACTGATATTGATGCAGGAATGCGTAAAGTCCTCATTTGGTTAAATGTACTTTGACTGTACCTGTATCCTGTGAAACTTTGACAGAGGAGATTAACATGAAAGTAAAGTATGGTTGACAAATGACAGTAAATGTATGCTCTTACACCGCTCTGTCTTTTTGTTGATCAATTGTGGGAGAAACTCCAGTTTCAAGAGATGAATTTGACAGGAAAAAGAAGAGAAAACAGAGGCCAGGGGAAGCTTGATATAAAGGAAGTGAAAATTGCCTGCTTCATGTTGAATGAGGACACACGAATGGATGTAGCAGCATGACAAACTAATGCCACATTGCGTCACTGTGACAATGGAACTTGGCTCAGGAATAGACTCTAGTTAACCCCAGTATCTTAGATTGATTAGTGGATAATTCGTCTGCTGGGGTTATTCACACACGGTATGTTGATGCCCCATAAAGATCATTGATTGAGAAAGTACACAGTCTCTCAGTGCTGAGTGACTGGTGGTGTAATTCACTGTAGAAAAAGCTAACAGGATTAGGAGATGAAGCGACCGGAGGCATTGTGACTAAGTTCACAAATCTTATGAGACTGACTCTCGTTTCTTCCTGTTGGGCCGTTTCAGAAACAGCAGACTTTTAGAGTTGAATTGGGATCGACTGCCTAAAATTCTCATAAGATTTCTGCGTAAAATATCGCTTGGATGTCTGAGAATTGACGTGTTGTTTGACCCGTCCATTTTTTTTTTTTTTTCCTTTTTCATTTTCTGGAAAAGAGATGGGTCTTGAAGTGCCCTGCCAGATTGAGGGGAAAGTAGAAGGATGGGGGAGTGGAGAGTGAGGGGAGAGAGAGTGGGGGAGAGGGGGAGGGGAGAGGAGAGGGGAGGAGTGAGGGGAGAGTAAAAGGATGGGGGGGAGTGGGGAGAGTGAGGGGGGGAGTAGAAGGATGGGGGTAGAGTGGAGGGGAGAGTGAGGGGAGAGTAGAAGGATGGGGGGTGGAGAGGGTGAGTAGAGAGAGGGAGAGGGGGGAGTAGTAGAGGGACGGGGAGAGGATGGAGAGTGGAGGTGAGAGTAGAAGAGGGGAGGAGGGGGGGGAGTGGAGAGTGAGGGGGGAGTAGAAGGATGGGGGAGAGGGTGGAGAGTGAGGGGCAGAGTAGAAGGATGGGGGGAGTGGAGAGTGAGGGGGGAGTAGAAGGAGTAGGGAGTGGGAGAGTGAGGGGGAGTAGAGGAAGGAGAGGAGTGGGGGAGAGTGGGGGGTGGAGAGTGAGGGGAGAGTAGAAGGAAGGACGGGGGGAATGGAGAGTGAGGGGAGAGTAGGATGGGGGGGAGTGGAGAGTGAGGGGGGGTAGAAGGATGGGGGAGTGTGGAGAGTGAGGGGGGGTAGAGTTGAAGGATGGGGGGAGTGGAGAGTGAGGGGGGGGAGTAGAAGGATGGGGGGAGAGTGAGAGGAGAGTAGAAGGATGGGGGGTGGAGAGTGAGGGGGGAGTAAAGGATGGGGGGAGTGGAGAGTGGAGAGGGGGGGGGGAGTAGAAGGATGGGGGAATGGAGAGTGAGGGGGGAGTAGAGAAGGATGGGGGAGTGGAGAGTGAGGGGAGAGTAGAAGGATGGGGGAGTGGGAGTGTGGAGAGTGAGGATGGGGAGTAGAAGGATGGGGGAGTGGAGATTGAGGGATGGGTAAGAGAGATGGAGGGAGTGGAGATTGGGGGGGAGAGGAAGGGATGGAGGAGTGGAGAGAGTTGAGGGGAGAGTAAAGGGAAGGGGGGAGTGGAGATTGGGGGAGAGAGTAAAGGGATGGGGGGAATGGCTGGTTCAGAAAGGGATGGAGGTAAGATCAGTGTTAAGATATGACTCCCATCTCTTTACAGACGCACATTTCTGAACCATTTATTTCGCTGCCTGTTTTTAGATTTACCTCTAGGTCAAGATGCATTCCCGTTTGAATTTGTTCAGCACTAGTTGGCATCAGTTGAAGACATCATGGTCACGAGACTACT
Source organism: Conus betulinus (assembly GCA_016801955.1). Classification (NCBI taxonomy): domain Eukaryota; kingdom Metazoa; phylum Mollusca; class Gastropoda; order Neogastropoda; family Conidae; genus Conus; species Conus betulinus. The sequence continues at coordinate 154,488 of JADBJO010004225.1, read as the reverse complement.
GTTGGCAATAGGCACCATCATAACTGATGTCTGGGGGCACCTGCTGGCAGAGACCTGAGAGGGAATGAACTTCCTTCAGTTCTACTGTGAACAGAGGGGGGGAAGCTCTATTTTTAGCTGTTGGTGAGAGATCATTTTTGTTTCACATTGTGCAAAGGCATTCCATGATGATTTAGTGGCCAGTGTACAAGTTTTTTTTTTTTTTTTTTTTTTTTTTTTTTTTAAGCAGTTTTCCCAGTGCAAACATCACCAGTCTTTGGAGTACTTTACACTTAATGGCACAGTTTTTTTTGTTTTTTTTTTGCCAGAGATCATGTTGCAGCAGGTTTGATGGATGGTTGTTTGCTCAGTAGCGATTTATATTTTTACAGATTGATGTTGATTCGTTTGTGCTTTAGAAATGGTTTGTTTAAGAATAACTGAATGACTTTGTTTCACTTAAAATGGACAAAATATCAGAAATTTTTTGGAACGCTTTTTTCTGCTTCTTGTAAGGTAATGTCCTTTGTTTTATTTATATATTTTGTTTGTTTGTTTGTTTTTTTGTAATGTACTTATGTAACACTGTGTGAATGTTTCTTAGCAACAGCACAAGTCCCATCAGTAATAAATAACAAAATATTGTGTATTACATGTAAGCGTAGAACTGTTAGACTATATTAGAAAATACTGTTATGAAATGGAAATTTGCTTAATCAAAGCTTAACACACACTAAAGACTGAAGAAGTTTGACTGAACACTCTCTGTGAGCATCTGCTTGTCAGTGTCTCAGCAAGATGCTTGGATAGGCAGTTTGTTTTTGCATTGCACGCCACATGTGCTGGTAGAGCCCAAGCTGCTGTGTGTGCTGCTGTTGGATAATCAGTGCTGAACATAGCCTGTTTACCTTCCGTGTTGGATGTCATGAACTAGGCCTTTGAAGCCTTCATTCCACCACTACACTTTCTTCCCTACATTCCATTTCAGAGGCCATGAAAAATTATATGTGTACCAGCTGCCGTGGGGAGGTGGTTAGCCTCGTGGATTCCCGGCTCTGAGGTTGTGAGTTCGATTCCCATCTGAGCCGTATAGGATTTTTCTGCCTCGACCAGCTCCTGCCCAGAGTGGAGTTTGTTAAGGGCTCAGTTGGGGAAACTGGGACCACACAGTCGAGTCTCGTCCAGTTAATGGGTGCGTCTCTGAGAGTCTTGCTCAAAGTTCCTGTCGAAGACCAAGACTGCATCGCTTGGGCCTGGTTGACACGGGATATTTCATGAAAGTAAGCGTAAAGTACCACCCTGGCATGCAGTCTCAAACTGGAATAGAAAGCCATAGCATCATCGTCATCATCCTCATTCTCATCGATCTGCATTCAAAAAAAAAAAAAAAAAAAGGAAAACTTATATGTGTGAAAGAATCAGTTCTGTGGTCTCACTGAGCTATGGAGAACACAGCTGGCTGGTTTGATATGATGAGCTCTTGCTGCTGTCACTTTGTCACGCAGTGAACAGGTGTGTGGAATGGCAGTGAACGAAAGGAGATTACTGATATCCAATCGTTGGCAGTCACACTGTCTTTTCATCCAGGTTGGTGACAGTCAGAAAGCCACGTGAGGAATCTGAAAGTGAATCGGAACTGACACATCTGAAAAAGAAAACATGCAAATATGACTCTGTCCACTATGAGAAGTACAGTCTCCCTGTCCCGTGCTGCCCCGTCGGAGAGAAAGCACCGTTCTGTTCACTGCACAGTTTGTAGGAGTGGTTGCTAGCTGTAAAGTTTGTCATGGAAAGTGCTCCTGAAAGTAGTGAAAGCATCTTGAAAAATAACATTCAGTTGCTACAAGTATAAGAACGATGGGCTTTTTTTTTTTTTTTTTTTAGCAGAGCAGAGCATACTCTGAGAGCACATGTTTCACCCCCAGACTACTTTTATTTTTGCGGCTTGTCATGTTTTGCTTAGTTCTCACAAGGGGTAAAGAGTTCTTTTAAAGGGTGTGGACCCAGTTTAAAATGATATCTGCAGATCTTAGCGGACAGGTCCCACTGCCTTGTGTCCAACCAGCACTGGATAGGGAAGCTGGTCTGTCACTCTGTCCGACTCTGTTTCAGTCTTGCGTTGTCCTCTCTCCAGGGTGCGTTTGACCCTTTGCTCTGTTTCCAGGGTGTGTTTGACCTCTTCGCTCTGTCTCCAGGGTGTGTTTGACCCCTCTGTAGCTTGTTCCAGGCTGTCCATTTTTACAGGGGTGTGATTGGTATCTGTTTTTCTGGGTGTCTGTTCTCTTTCTGAAGGGTTAGAATGATTACTTTTTTCAAACATATGTGGCTGTTAGTCTGAAAGGTGTGTTTGATTACTCTTTGTCTAAATGTGTGTCTTTTTTTTTCTGAACAAAATTTTTGGTTCTTCTTCATCGAGATGTCTGTCTGTTTTGTTTTTCTGAAAAATATGTTTGGTTCTCCTTTGTCTAGATGTCTGTCTGTGCTTTGTCTTCAGGTATGTTTGGTTTGTGTTTCTTTAGATGTCTGTCTTGGGTATATTTGGACACCTTTTGTCCACATTTTGACTTTGTCTAGCTAGGGTTAGATTAAGTTACCAATCTGTCTTAATGTTTCTCTCTGTGTCCGTCTTTCAGGTTATGATTCATCAGTTTATTTGGATGTCTGTTCGTCCTAGTCGTCTCTAGGGTATGTTTGGTAGCTGTTCATATGTTAGTTCTTTGTTTTTAGTGTATCTTCAGTCACTTTTTAGATGTTTGTCTACCCTTTGTCTTTACGGTATGTTTGGTTGTTAGTTGACTAGGCGTCTGTCTGTCTTTCTCTGAAGTGTGAAGGAAGCCTGTCCTGGTATGCTTGATTACTGTTTGTATAGATTTGTCTCTCTTCTTTGTCTTTACAGTGTGTTTGCTTACTGTGTGTTTGTGTGTGTCTGTCTCTCCTTTTTCTTGAAGACATGTTTGGGCTGTTGTTTACTGAGACATCTGTCTCTTCCGTTGTTTTAAGGCGTGTTTGGTTACTTTTTTGTGTTTGACAACAGGCTGTGTTTTGGTGAGTGAGTGTCTAGATATCTATTTTCCAAGGGATTTATCCCCATACATGTCCAGTTTGTTACTGTTTGCCTGGATGTCTTTGTCCCTTGTGAGTATATCGCTTACATGTCCCGTTGGTTATTGTTAGCCTACGTGTCCTTGTCCCGAATGTTTACATGCCAGTTGGTTCCTGTTTTTCTGGATATCTTTGTCTCTTATGATTTCACCCCACACATGCCCCTATTGGTCACTGTCTGCTTAGTTATCTTCGTCCCTTATGATTTCACCCCCTGAAATGCGTTGATGGTTGTCTAGATATTGTTGTTCCCCGTGATTTCATCACCTATATGTCCTGGGTCCCCTGGTTCACACCAGACCCACAGGAAGTGTCTCCTTCTCAGCGATGAACAATGAAGCACCTTTAACTCTTTTTGGGCAGCAACCATTTTGATCTGTCTCGTATTTGAAAAAAAAAATTTTTTTTTAGAAGAAACATTTGGCTGTGTACTTTACCCTATTATGTGTCCCCACAGTTTGAAAGGCAGATGTGGATTCAGTCTGTTTTGTCAAAAGTGGTAACATGATCGTTCTTTGAAGAACTTGAAAAAGTGTTGGGAGGGGAGGTTTTTGTCTTTGTTGCCCGATTGTGTTGTAAGTCAGGTCTGTCTGGTGCACTTTGGACGACAGTGCTAAAGTACTTAACAGAACGGGAAGATATGTGTGTATGTGCGTCTCTGTCTCTCTTCCTCTGCCTTGTATGCACCAGGATGCAACAGAGAGTATCAAAACTGAGTGACTGAGGGCGGAAAATGAAGCAAAATTTGGTAAGAGAGGGTGTTCGTTACTGCCAAGAACACAGACAAACAGAGTACAGGACTAGACACTAGTCATGTACTCTGTGTTCTTGGCGGTAACTAACCCCCTCTCTTTCAAATTATGCAACAGAGAGTTTACTAGACACGATATGTGTGTATATGGTGGAGGGAATTTAGGAGGTTGGACGAAAGGGCTCTCTGTTCACGATTTAATCGGTGTCATTTATGCATTGAAACAATGAATAAGGTGCAGGATACAGTGTTTGTGAGCTTTGTGTCCTCAACTATAACAGATGATGCCAAAGAGCGGAAGGTGATGACATATCATAGTGAACCGTTATTACTGTGTGATATTTGTGCTGTGTGGACTGGCATGCAGACATTGAAAGGAACTTTTCCCATTTATTTAGAATTCAGCATATAATTCAGGTAAAAGAAAAAGATGTTGCATTCTTCTATACAAGGGGAAGATGTAGAGAAAATTGACAAAAAAAAACTGTTGAAAAAGACTTCTGTCACCAGAACAGAAACTTTCTGTGTAACATTTTTGTTGTTTTGAGATTGGACACGAGCAGTGAGAGACTGATTTTGTGCGACTTCACACGCATTGGGTCTTGGAGCAGCTAGCAGTGGTTGGTCCCATTCACCCCTTTCTCAGTTCACCCTACCAGGGCAAATTGACAAAACTGTAGCCACATTCATACAGTGCCAGTTCGCCCTGTAAGATGGTTTTCAGTTTTTGTTGTTTTTGGTCTCCACATGGCATGAGTTAAGAATAAAATCTGTTTTGTAGATGACTCATTGTGTGGTCGTAGCATGGGAAAAAAAATACTGCATGCGTAGTTTGGGATCGAGTGTTATGAATCCGTTGACTGCCCTGGCACGAACGAACGACGTTCGTGGTGGTTTCGGGAAAGCTGTGTGCCCTTGCATGAACGGCATTCGAGGTAATTTCATCATCAAAATTCGGCGATTTAAAAAAGGGAGGCAAGGAGAAAAAAAATGTTTTAAACGGTAGTAGGGACCCTAAAGGACGGTTTCTTCCTTTCGCGGGTCGCTGACTGACCGGCTCGCGTCCGCTCGGACGATAACTTCGGCAAAGTTCGGCTGAGTCATTTTCGGTTCAAGATGGCGAGTCGAGCAGGCAGTTCGATCAGGCGCGTGCCGTTTTCAAACGATCTAATGGCTCTTGAAGTGCTTCAAGAAGTTATCCGAGACCGTGAAAACGATGACGAAGACTTCAGAGAAGTGGAACGAAGCGATTCGGAGGAGGAATAAAGCGAGCAATCACAATCAACACCACCCTTTGCTATCGGAGATTGGTATTGATGACGAAGCTGATCCTCGACTTCAAACCGAGCGATACCGGCGCAAGTGGGCCCGAATCGGAGAGAAACGAGCCGATTCCGTCTACGTCGACTGCCTTCCTCCTCCTCCCTCCTTTCGTGAGAGGTCGGGAGGAGAGTCGAGGAAGGGGAGGGGGGGTTCAGGACAATGGCGAGGGTCCAGTGTGAGGGGGCGTGGCAGAGGAAGAGGGTGTGCACTCGTCAGTCTAAACTTGTTTCAGAATGGACAGAGGCCAGTGCTGATTGCCCAAATCTCGACCTTTTTTTTTTCACGGGTGATCCAGGTATCAAGGTGAACATTGATAATTTCAATGGAGTTGTGTGTGTGTGTGTGTGTGTGTGTGTGTGTGTGTGTGTGTGTGTGTTTGAATGTGGTGCTTGTGTGCAGTATGTGTGTGTGTGTGTGTGTGTGGTGTGTGTGTGTGTGTGTGTGTGTGTGTGTGAGTGAGAGAGAGAGAGAGAGAGAGAGAGAGAGAGTGCTTGTGCATGTGTGGGTATACATGTGTGTGTGTGTGTGTGTGTGTGTGTGTGTGTGTGTGTGTGTGTGTGTGTGTGTGTGTGTGTGTGTGTGTGTGTGGTGCTGTTGTGTGTGTGGTGTGTGTGTGTGTGTGTGTGTGTGTGTGTGTGTGTGTGTGTGTGTGTGTGTGTGTGTGTGTGTGTGTGCTTTTGAATATGGTGCTTGTGCACACAGTGTGTGTGTGTGTGTGTGTGTGTGTGTGTGTGTGTGTGTGTGTGTGTGTGTGTGTGTACAAAATGTATGTCAGTCAACTATAACTGGCATTTATTGGCAGTAGTGTGGGATCCTGATCCTTCTGTCCATAGGTTCTGTGGTGTGGTGTATTCTCTGCGACACCGGTTTATTTTTTTCAGTTGTTAGTGTGCTTTCATCATCTGTGGTGTGGCCTTTTGTAGCTCAGTCCTATCTTTAGCAGTCTCTTTTTTTCTTTTTTTTTTTTTTTTTTTTTTTTTTTTTTTTTTTTTTTTTTGTGTGTTTGGTTTTGCAATGTTTTACTTATTACCTTCTGTGGTGATGACTTTTTATCAATCGCACTTAGTTCATGAGTGAACCAAACCACATGTGTGAAAGAAAAACTGACAATAATTGGAAGTTACACTTAGTGTTGTTATTGTTAGTTCATCTCTGCTAAACAAGACAAATTCCCAAGAGGCTTGCAAGATGTGCAGACTGATGCTGTGGATAATGTGCAGTTCCCATCTTCTTTCCCGTTACCTGGGCTGGAGTGCCCCCTATGATATGGGGTGCTAAACATTTTATGCATGTCAAGCTTTATTGTGAATATAGATGTTGGTCCTGAAGTTCAAAGGATACTAACACCAGTTTTTTGTGGTATTTCATTGTGATTTTAGTGCTATAGTTTTGTTTATGTTCTGAAAGTGTCTGTTTTTTCAAACAAAACATTCATCATTATGTATATTTTTTTGGTCTACTCATTACAAACAAAATCAAACTATTGTGATGTCTGGCTGTAGCCAAGGATATAACAAGAAAATTTCCCAAGTATCTAAGATATATGTCAAGAATTGAAAGAGCAGTGGGCATATCAGTGAGCCTACCTAAAAAACAAATTGTGTCCCTTGATACCTGGATTGTACTGTACCCCAGAAATGCATAAATTTATCATATAAATCAACAATTGTGGGTTGTAAATTCACTACCAAATATTTACACAGGTGTTCAGTAAACACTAAAACCACTTTTTACTGGGTTTGTATGTTTTTTGTTTTGCTGCTGTGGGGTTTTGTATGCTTGCAAAATATGATTTTTTTTTTTTAAAGTTGAATTATAAGATTATTTATTATACTCATAATGAACAAAATCAAATATTATTTGCAGATATTATAGCCCTGGGTAAAAAAACATGCCAAAAAAATCTAAGAGATATCTGTACAAATAAATGAGCACTGATCAAATTAGTGAACCTACCGCAAAAAGTCAAATTTTGCTCCGGCACACAGAAGTACAAAACTGATACAAAATAGTGGCAGTCAAGGGAGACTGCATCAGGACCCGACCAGTCTACCTTAAAAAAAAAAAAAAGAATTAATGTACATGTACCAGCCACTGAACAGTTTAATGAGACTTTACATGATGTTTTTTTCAGTCTATATTGTGCTGAATATTCTTTGGTTAATTATGGTTTTTTAATGTGTAAATACTGCTGAATTTGTTTTTTTGTTACGTGTGCGTTCCCTTACAAAAAGGGGGCTTTGGCCCGCATGGGGAATAGAAGGTTCTCTTTCTGTCTCGAATCCATCCCCCTAACCCATGACCAAGTGTGTGGTTTCTGGTGGAATGGCTAATCACATTGTTTCCCGGTATGGCATTTATAGTGGATAACATCTTTATGTGTTGTTGTCGTTTTTTATAAAAAGAAATGCTTAAAAAAAAAATGAGACTGCCCTTTCATGAATGTACATGATTCTTTGATGAAATCACTTGGCAAAGTATGTTTGCCGAGGCATTTAATTAACCTCACTGCTGATTCACGTTAAAGGGGAAACTAGTGAAAACGGTCTGCGATAGTTATACGGAAAAGTATTGGAATGTTTATGTATTGTGATCTCTTTTGAAACAGAACTGTGTTCTGTGTTGGATGTTGTCCCAGAGACGTTTTGTTTTGACTGCACGGTTTTCCACAACAATCCAGTGACAGCTAAGTTTCTACTGTCCCCCGACAGCCCAGTTTGAACTATCTCATGTTAAGATGGTACTGTCTCACCTTCATTATTTTGACTTTCAACCCTCCCCCATCCTTCAGTCTTCCCTCAACCTTACCTGCCCTTCTTCCCTCCTCCACTCATACTTGCACACACACCCCCCCCCCCTCTTCTTTTTTCTCCCCATGTCATCAAGAACAGTAATGCCAAAGCTTTTATCGCCTTCACCCTACTGTCCTCCTCTTTCATACCCCCACCCTTATCCTCACCACCCGGAAGATTTTGAAGGTGGAAATGGATTTGTTTTGCATTTTTTCCCCGCAAGGTTTGCCAATGTATCTGTGTGTGTGTGTGTGTGGCTTGTTCATAGTTATTTGCCATGAAATTACCATGAAAATGGAATATTTCAGCCTGTGAGTGTGTCTTATCTGAGTCTCTCTCATTCTCTCTGTCTCAGTCTATGTCAGTCTGTGTTTGTCTGTCTGTTTGTCTTTCTCTCTCTATCTCTAAAGTATGTGTCTTTGTCTCTCTTTCTGTGTGTGTGTGTGTGTGTGTGTGTGTGAGAGTCTGTCTCTCTTCCGCGCGTGAATACATTCACAAAAATGAACACAAACACACTGATTGGTTTCCCTGTACTTGTAATCTGCCCTGATTTATACTGGTGGTTTACCAGTGCAAATTAGATGTTTGTTTGTTTGTTTTTCACCTGAATGTGAGGGTGCTACAAGAGGCCACATCCTGACACAATCTTTTGTTTCAGAGAATAGCGAGTGTCACAACAACAAACATTGGCACCTGTGAAAGTGAAAATGATTTAAATGACTTTAATGTTACTGAAGAAAATATCTTTTTTTAAAAAAAAATACTTGTTCTGTTTGTATCCTAGATTGAAGAAAGCACATGTGTATGTGTTGCGTGAGGGGGAGAGAGAGAGAGAGAGAGAGAGAGAGTGTGTGTGTGTGTGTGTGTGTGATAGACAGATATTTGTATTTATCAGATCACAAACAAGATGCAACAGAGGGCAGTTTATGGTCGATTCCTGGAAACCCAATGGCCAACATTTCTGTTCCATTTTTGTCACCCCCTACCTGTGACTCCCAAGATGTGACGGTGGCTGCCTACAGTAACCTTGTTGTGTACAGTATAGCGTTTCCTGACATTGGAATGTTTTTGTTATCTTTGATATGGAACACATACTTTGTTGATATGTCTAGTTCTGTTTATCATGCAACATGATATGCATGCTGCTACTTCGTGATGGATTTGTAACGGGTGTATGTACAGCCAGTATCTGAAGCGAATTTTTAGATAAAAGTCTAGAAACTGAGAGTGGGAGACGGAGGGGAGGGGGAGAAGAGGGGGGGTAGGGGGGCTGGCTGATGTGGTGTTGGGGTGAGGTCACCATAGTGCATCAACAAACTAGTTGATGAAGAAGAGCCGCCAACTTGTCGATTTTTTAAAATACATTTTCCACCCCCAACCTTCCTGTTACCCCACCCCCAAACTTTTCTCTTTTTTTTGTCTTTTCTTTCTCTCTCTCTCACTGTGTCTGTCTCTTTCTCTCGCCTTCCCTCTCTCTGTCTATCACTGTCTCTCTTCCCCTCCCACTCTCTCTCTATTTTTCTCCCCCCCCTCCTCAACCTCTCTCTATTCTTCACCTCTCTTTCTCTTCTCCCTCCCTCTCTCTCTCTCGCTTCTTCTCTCGTGATGATTTTTTTTTTCGTTTTTTTTTGTTTGTTTTGTTTTGCTTTTCATTTCTGAAATTCCGTGCCAGATCATTGGCGTTGCTCCCCACGCTGCTCAGCTCATGCCAGCCAGCCATTCACCGCCTGCCCCACCCCTGCCTGGCCCCGCCGCTGCTCTGGTAGGAAGCAGCAGTCACTGCTCAGTGAGCGTCGGACTGATCTAAGGCAACCCTCCGGAGGAGACTCTGCACTGCTGTGTTCATTAGTATTTTGTCGATTTTTTGGTTATGTTACGTTTTGAAGTCTGGAAGCAACAAAATAGGAGGGTTTTTCAAAATGGAGTGACTGACTGAGGGCGGAAAATGTAGCAAAATTTGAAAAGAGAGGGGGTTAGTTACCGCCAAGGACACAGACAAACAGAGTACAGGACGAGACACAATGCGTTTCGACCTCTTGGGTCTTCTTCAGGTTAGGACAGTGACAAAGAACAAGAAACCACATAGCTGCTGCTCCTGTTCGACTCGCAAATGATTTGCGAGATGAACACAGAGAAGCAGCTAATAGCAGCTAAGTGGTATCTTGTTCTTTGTCACTGTCCTAACCTGAAGAAGACCCAAGAGGTCGAAATGCATTGTGTCTTGTCCTGTACTCTGTTTGTCTGTGTCCTTGGCGGTAACTAACCCCCTCTCTTTTCAAATTTTGCTTCAAAATAGGTGGGATTTTCTGGTGCAATCCTCTCCTCGCCCCCCCCCCCCCCCCCCCCCCCCCCCCCCTGTTGTGTGTGTGTGATAAGACGTAACGTGTTAAACGGAGGCAAAGCATAGCCCATTTGCCTGCTGTATTTGGCCAGACACGTCCGTGTATTAGCTTTAAAGAGAGCAGTAGTTTAGATACGGTCTTATTGACTGGATAACGATACGTAGATGATGACCGTAGCTTGACGTTATATCAGGAGGGGAATTTTTCCCCCAACTAGCTGGCAGACTGTGGAAAAAAGGCTGGGTGGTGTAATCTGGGTTATGATGGTACGAGGCATGTTCATTTTCCCTCCCCCTCCCCCTCACCTTTTTTTTTTCCCCAGGTGATTTTGTGTGAGAGCCTTATCGCTGGCGAGAGAGAGAGAGAGAGAGAGAGAGAGAGAGAGTCTGTTAGCCGGCGCCTGTTGATATCCTTTCAGTGGGTGTCCCTTTTTTTTTTTTTTTTTTTTTTCTTTTTTTGAACTGCTGAAAATCTTCGGATATTTATCTACCGATAATATGAAATGTGAATGAAATGTTGAAAAAATATTATATTTTGAAAACAGCAGGTCTATAAATTTTGCAAGGTGAAACGGGTGCTCGAGAATACTGCTCTGTATGTGTGTGTGTGTGTGTGTGTGTGTGTGTGTGTGTTTTTTTTGGTTTGTTTGTTTTTTGGTTGTTCTTTCTTCCCATCTTCTATCACACTTTTTTTCAACTTGCCGCACATTTCACTTTTCGCCACTACTCTCGTTTTTTTTTTTTTTTTGTTTTTTTTTTTTTGTTTTCTTGTTTTTGTTAAATCTGCAGAATGGTGGAGGCGTACCTGAGCAGAACTCCTAAATCATTAGCAGAGCGCCCAAGAGCAGAGCAAAGGTCACCACGGTTGGTTGCAAACATCCTCCCTGGATCTATCGTTTGATCTGTATTCGCATCACAGAGCAGCGCGCGGCAAAGATGACCTTTGACCCTGTCCCACCCCTCCAGACGTCTCGTCATGTTATTTCGTGGTATTTTACGCTGTCTGGGGGGGGGGGGGGGGGGGGGGGGGCGCGGAAGTGCTGGATTTGTCTTCTGTGAGGTGCATCTTCCGGCAGCAGTCTCGTTCGGCCCTCATCGACCAACGCTTTGTATCAAACGCCAAAACATTAAGATCAGGAAGTGAATGATGCCCATCGGTTAAAGAAGAAGAAAGAAGAAACAACAACAACAAAAAAAAAACAGACAATGCTTGGCGAGTGTTATGAGTCGGTTTCAGAGAATATATGACAGTTGGGGGGGGGGGGGGGGGGGGGGGGGGGGGGGGGGGGGATGGAGGAGGCCCCACTGTCAAAAAAAAAAAAAAAAAAAAAAGAAGAAAAAAGACAGTGCGAAAAAAAATTGAAGGTTCAAGGACCAAAAAACAAAAACAAAAAATTTGAGAAAAAAAAGTCCCTATCAACCATGGACCAAGTCTCTATGATTCTGTGATGAGGACAAGTCTCCAGTGGATTGGGGGGGGGGGGGGGGGGGGGGGGGGGTTTGGCTGCCTGCCTGTGCTGAGAATTGCTGGTCAGTAACGAAGGGGGCGCAGACAGTAGCTTTTAACCAAAATACGCCTCCTGAGGAGGTATCGGGACTCTCTCTCTCTCTCTCTTTCCGTTTTGTTTCTATTTCTGCACGTAACGGTTACAGGGATGGGGTGGGGTGGGGAAGGGTAGGTAATAGGGCAGATCAAAGAACGGGTGGGAGAGGGTTAGGATCTTGTATTATGTGCTGTTGTCTTTACATTTGCAGTTTATAGGCTGAGTGTGTGTGTATGTGTGTGTGTGTGTGTGTGTGTGTGTGTGTGTGTAGGATCTTGTATTATGTACTGTTGTCTTTACATTTGCAGTTTATGGGCAGAGTGTGTGTGTGTGTGTGTGTGTGTGTGTGTGTGTGTGTGTGTGTGATGTAGGGAGCACTAACCTTGGTTAACACGCGTGATGCTGTTGTTGCTGCTGTAAGTGCTTTGTCCCAGGTGTAAGCTGCTCCGTTGCTTTAAATCAAGACACAGTATATTGTTGAACATTTCAGATACATTTTAGGTAGTCCATGAATCAATCAAGAAATTTATGAGTGATGTTATTTACGCACAAGACATTGTGAACAAGGGAGCAATCTATTTGTTTAATGTGTGTGTGTGTGTGTGTGGGGGGGGGGGGGGGGGGGGGGGGGTACTGACATTTCATACTTTGAATAGAAAGGTTTTTTTTTTTTTTTTTTTTTTAACTTTTTTTTAAAAAAAATTTTCTTTCTGAATTGTTGCCACATGCTACCTGTAATGGTATTATTTGTTTGCACATTCCAGATCCTGGTGAATTTGCAGACGTTTTGTGGTTATGTCTCTTCTGTGCTATCTGTAATCATAGATTTATGTTCTTGTCTGTCTGTGTTCGCACGCACGCGCACACGTGTGTGTGTGTGTGTGTGTGTGTGTGTGTGTGTGTGTGTGTGTGTGTGTGTGGGGGGAAGGGAGTGTGCGTTAGAGGAAACGGAAAGCTCACCCAACTGGTCTCTACATTAATTGGATCGATGCCATCGAGCCTAGGCCTGTATGGTTGGTCCATTTTTCATGTTTTTTTTCTTCACTATTTAGTATTTATATTTTGTGTACTTAGATGTTTAGAACATTTATTTCATTGTTTAATAATTCAAGTAAATGTTTTTTCAAACTGGCATTAACATGAGAGGGAATTGTAAAACTGACCACTTTCCCCCCAGCAATTTCCAAACTATGCATCTCTCTCTCTCTCTCTGTGTGTGTGTGTGTGTGTGTGTGTGTGTGTGTGTGTGTGTGTCCGTACTCATTTTTTGCTGCTTCTTTCTTCCTCATTCCATATGTCAAGTGCCTCACATACTCCTCTGTGTTGGAACTGCACAAGCGCGCGGGCACACGCACACACACAGTCACTCATTCAAACACCAGCACACACGAACACACACGCGCGCACACACACACGCGTATATACACACACACACGCATCCGTACACACACAGATTTGCACACGCACGCGCGCGCACACACACACACACACACATACACGCACACTTACATATGTGTGTCCGAGTCGGTTGTGATTATGTCTACCAAGAATACCAAATATGTATGGGCAGGACAACGTAGTTTGTATTTTGCACCTTTTGTTGCACGCACACACATTCACACAGATTCTCTCTCCTCTGTCTGTCTGTCTTTCCCCTCCATCCCTCTCTTACCCTCTTTCTCCTCCCCCCCCCCCCCCCCCCCCCCCCTCTATCTCTGTCTCCCTCCTCTCTTTCTCTATTTCCCCCCCCCTCTCCTTCTCTTCTCTCCCCCCCCCCCCCCCCCCCCCTCTCTCTCTCACTCCGCCAACCCCCACCCCACCCCCCCCCCGTCTGCCCAGCTCCCCACCTCTGCCCCACCCTCACAAGTGTTAATGCAGTGGGTTGTGATGTAGTAGTACACCATGCCTGTTGAGAATAGACTAATGGGGACACTGCTGTGTGGACTGTTTCACGGAACATTTCTTCTGACTTATCATTCCCTGGAAACAGCTGGTTCCGAGGTTTGTTTGTGTTGTTGTTTTTTTCCTTCACCGTTCCTTATTTATATATGCAGGGTTTATTAACACTACGTGTCCTTTATTTACTACCGGAATTAAAGAAATATCTCGTGATGAGAAAGAACAAAGTCGGCTTCAGGGGTTGTGCGTACGTGAGTGCCTTCTCTCTCTCCCTCTCTCTCTCTCTGTCTGTCTGCCTCTCTCTGTCTGTCTGTCTCTCTCTGTCAGTAGTACTCATTCTGGCTTCTTCATTCTCACTCCTCCATTATTTGAAGTGCTCACACCCCCCACTGTATTTGTACCACACACATGCATTACATCTTATATATATCTACCTGTTTATCTCAGTTTATCTGTATCTTTCTATCTGCACACACACACACACACACACACACACACACACACACACACACACACACACACACACATATACATACACACATATATATATATATATATAAATATATAACACCTTTTGGCACACACACACACACACACACACACACACACACACATACAATGTATATACATACATACATACCTGTTTATCTCAGTTTATCTGTATCTTTTATCTACACACACACACACACACACACACACACACACCACACACACACACACACACACAATGTATATAGTCATTTATATATATATATATATATATATATTATTAGTATATGTATATATATATATAACCTGCTGGCACTCAGGGAGGAGGTTAAAAGGTGACCGAGGCGAGGAAAGTCGTAACCCTATGAACTTGTACTTTTCTTTTGGAGATATATATATATATATATATATATATATATATATATATATATACACACACATATATATATGTGTGTGTGTGTGTGTGTGAGGTACGCACGCACACACACACACACACACACACACACACACACACACACACACACACAAGCTCGTTCGTTTGAGTCGTGTAAAATTTCCGTATTTCACCCCATCCTGATTACATCCAGCTGCCTCTCTTCCCTTTTTTTTTTTTCAACAGCGAGCGACTACAAGTTACTGAAGAAACATGCCTTTTCGAATAAATATGCTTTTTTTTTCCTCAGCGATTTATGAAGAGATTTTTGACCGGTATTTACGTAAGCTCTTCAACAGAGGAGGAGGAGGAAGAGAGGAGGGGGGGGGGGGGGGGGGGGGGGGGGGTAGGATAGTAACCTATGACGCGACGATAGACAACATCATGTCATGCTGTTAGCCGTTTTGGTCATAGCGCACACCCCAAGTTTTCAACAACATCCCGTGGCTGGACTTGGAACAGCCAGGTACACTGAACAACTGCATGACAAACATGCGCTTCTCACACCAGCGTGGAACTGAGCCGACAGGATTTCGGGCACTGATTCTGTACGACTTCCAAGGACGCGTACCTGCAGAAAAGCGCCTTTCCAGTTCGTCTGTTTTCGGTAAACGGTCCGTCCGTCTTCCAAAGTCATCTTTCTGGATTTCTGCCCAGAACGCAGACCATCGGAGACGACAACCTTACTGACTATCCAGTAGCAGCTCTCATCAAAGACACCGCAGCCATGGGAACGTTATCAATCAAGGAATCCCAGAACAGCACGTCGGTGACACAGCAAGAAATGGCCATTTCATCGGGAAGTGTGAGCACGGTTATGTCCGTTTGGTGTGAGCAAAAACGTTGCGTACGTTGGGCCCCTCACAACTAAACCAAACGGCGCAAGAGGGTTAGAGAAGAATGATGGATCCATGTGGTTGCACACCAAAAAGTGAATGCACCAAGGCCTTGCTTAAGGAGTTGAACATTTATAGACTGGCGCAGTTAGATCGTTTTGAGAATTTCCATGGTATCTGAAAGTTGATTTGAGAATTCCATCGTGTCTCAAAGTTGATTCTCCCAATTTTCTTTCATATGGCCATCAAAGTACACGCCAGGTTGTTCCAAGCAGACAGATTAAAATCAAAAGAATGTGACTATTTTGGGCGCTTCAAGCTTGCGCAAAGAAAGGGTCACGGGTGAGTGCCAAGGCCTGAAATGTGACGTCAACTAAGGGGAAGGTCATGTATTTGAAGACCGTGATACCGTCAGTGAAAATTCCCCCAAACAAGGGAAATAATTGGTGGGATTATAAAATGAGACTATAAACCGAGGTTCCTTGTATAAACGCACGCATAACATCTTGCACTCGCGTAAAATCCCATCACCAACTTTCGACAGAGAAGACCAATTTGGCCGTTGGTATGGATGACACGTTACATATAGCATGCACCTTGCATAAAAAAAAAAAAAAGAAAAAAGAAAAACACACATGAAAGAATGAAGGGAGGAAAACTGAGTAAGTGGAACTGACTGAATGACACGGGAAACGCCTGAATGAAGCGCCGGCAGGCAGCTCTTCAGTCGGTTGGCTCTACCCAGGTAGACAACCCGTTGTGTGAGCGAGAGAGTGGCGTGTAAAGCGTTTAGAGCCTGGTCTCTAGCCGAGGATAGGCGCTACATCCGTACTCTGAACAAACAACAACAACAACAACTAGGATCGTAAAGCCGGCACTTGTCGGCCGACTGGGTCTTCTCAGGTGAGTACCCCTATGTAACATGCAAATGATCAAGGAGTGCTGGTAAACAAATGGTGGTCAGTTCCTTCTTCTCCAGATCTGCCCCATGTAGCCTCCATACCTCAAGAAAAGGAAGACGATGATCACCAACTGACACAACAATTGCCTTCCCCAGTTCTTCGAAACACACACACACACACACACACACACACACACACGCGCGCGCGCGCGCGCGCGTGCATTGATGATAATGACACAACCAACGTTACGCAGGTACTCGAAGAGTGAGCTGACTATCACACGGTGAGAGCCCTGAAGTGGCCCTTGGCGGTCGGCTGGGCTATAAGCAACATTACCTTACCGAGGTACTCGAGGTCTGACCAGCACGTTGGGCTAATGCTGTAGGTCAGACATCTGTTAAGTCGTAGCCACGAGACCCTCTTCCTCAATTCTCTCATCTTAGTCGTTAATTGATTGATGCATCAGCTTGAAATCACGCGCAGTGTGGTCTCGAAACTTAGAGGGATGGGGTGTGTAGCGTATAAGGACGAGTCCGCACACAGTGACGCCTTCCTGATGAACTGAAACTTGGAAAGATGGCGCCAGAGCCGCCTGGAGAAATTCCAGACCTCTGAACATGCCCGAGCTTTCTCGAGGGCATGATCTTCATAACATTCCGTGAACGTGTTCCGTGTCTTCCACAAGCGGTTTGAGAGAATGAAGAAGGGCATCAGAGCTGAGGAGGAATGCTTTGAGACACTGGAATAGTCTGCTTGCTGGTAAGTGTTCTCAGAATGCCACATACCAGAAGTTGTTGAACAGACCTCGTATAAACATGTAAGGTTTTGTTTACAATGATTACCCTTGTGTGCGCGCGTTATTGCATATGTGTGCGTGCGTGCGTGTGTGCGTGTGTGCGTGTGTGCGTGTGTGTGTGTGTGTGGGTGTGTGTGTGTGTGTGTGTGTGTGCACGCGCGCGCGCGTGTGTATGTGTGCGCGCGTCTGTGTGTGTGTGTAAAATAGTTGGCGTTGGCGTTAATGCTGGCATTTCCGAACGAGTAGGCGGCTGATACTCCTGCGGACACTCCCTGTATAGACAGGCAAGTATCAATCCCATCTGCCCAACAAAGGGAGTGGAGTTTTGTGTGCATGACCGTTTTTTTTTTTTATCCCGCCATTAAGGCAGCCATACTCCATCTTCGGGGAAGGTACATGCTATGTGTAACGTGTCATCCATACCAACGGCCAAAATGGCCTTCTCTTCCGAAAGTTGGTGACGGGATTTTTACATGTGTGCAAGATGTGTTATGCGCGCGTTCACACACGGAACCTCGGTTTATAGCCTCATTCGAAGGACTGTATGGGAAATGGAGTCAGAACCCAATGTTAACTCCGAGGGAAAAAAATCCCTCTGTACCGAAACGGCCCGTCGGAGATTCGAAACCGCAACCCTTGGATTACGAGTCCGGCGCTCTACCAACTGAGCTATTCCGGCCCCCTATTTGAAAATAACGTGCGTGTGCGTGCGCGTGCGTGTGTGTGCGTGCATGCATGTATGTGTGCGTGTGTGTGCATTTCCATGTGGTTACTACAGTTTGTTTATATATTGATTTTTTTTTCTCTAAGGCGATTCTGGTTAGACACACCCAGTTCACAGCATCAAAGACACGGTGCCGTGCCGATGCTAGTCAAAATGGCGTCAGTAATCCACATCCGCCAACTCCTATTCATCAAGAGAGTTTGACCTACGTTTTGTTGACGATCTAGGTCGTCAAAATATGCAAATGACATGGTCAAAATATTAAATCACAACTTGGACTACCTTTTACTTTTTTTTTTAACGAACACACACACACACACTCACACACAGACAGACGGACACACACGTACACACACACACACACACACACACACACACACACACACACACACACACACACACACACACACACACAACAAACGCGCACGCACGGACGCAAGGCTAGGACAGCAGCGCGCAACATAGAAAGCTCAATCCGAATAATTATCAAACTAGATCTTTCCGAGTATTACAAATGTATAAGAGAAAGTGTCGAGGGATCGATTTATTGATTTTCTGATAAATTCAAATAGTCAGTATCATCAGCAGAGCAGTGCATTAAAGGAATGAAAGGAACTGATCCTAAATCCTTTTTAAGTAATGTACCCATTTAAAAAAAAAATTCTAGACCAACAGGTTACGATTAAAATGCATTTCGCACAAATATTCCAAAAAATGTACGATGCACCTGTGAGAAACAAATTTCTGTAAACCATTTATTTTTTCAGTGCCCCGTAATAAATCAGTTCCCCAATCATTGGTCGGTCAAATTTCATTTATTAATTCATTGTCTACAGAGGACATTTTAGATACTTATCAGTTACTCTCTGATTTCTCTCAAGTTCTGCAACCAGTACCCCCAGGAAGACTGGACCCATGCCTTTACAGATGGCTCTGCCACAGAAACAACGAAGGGTGGGTGGAGCCGGAATCTTCCTTCGATACAAAGATGGAGATGAAGAATTGCAATTCCAACAGGAAAATACTCCACCAACTTCCGAGCTGAGCGAGAAGCCCTCTGTGCGGCAGCCACAACAGTCTTGCAGAACTCCACAAGAACACAACAGGGCAGGTGGTGGTGTTCTCTGACGCCCTCTCCGTGCTTCAAGCCCTCAAGAACTCCCGCTGCAAAGAACAGAACCATCTCACTTCAGCCCTTGTTGCCCTAAGTGCCAGAGTGGAGAAAGTGGTGATACAATGGGTATCAGCACACTGTGGCATCAGAGGCAACGAAAAAAAAGCGGACATTCTGGCAAAAGACGGTAAACAGAAGGAGCAGGCCAACAACCTGGTGTCATACGATGAAACTAGGACAATCATCAGGGCACAGCAAGGAATCAAATGGCGCCTCCTGCATCCCAAATACAACCCAGAAGACACATACCATTTGCTGGGACGACGGGAACAGGTCAAGATCTTCCGCCTGAGGTCTGGACACAATCGCCTGATCCACCACATGCGCACAAAATTTGGCATTGGACAGAGTGGAGAGTGCCCTTGTGGTGAGGGACCAATGACAACCGACCACATCCTTCAAGTCTGTAAGAAGAATTCCAGTCCAGTTGGTATCTTTCTGATTTATTGTGCTACTTTATGCGTCATTATTGTTATACATCTGACATACTTGCTAGTAGGCCCCTATATGATAGTAGTAGTATTCTGTAGAAGTTAGATCCCATAAGTTGGTACATTAATTAGGAGTCCTAAAATACATTTCGTTCAGTTATATACTAATTGAATAGGCACGAACACTAATTCCACTCGTACATATATACTCTCATCCACAAATCACTCAACTCCCCACCAGGCTCCACACACCCCCACTCCCACTCCACACACACTCCACACACACACACACACACACACACACACACCACACACACACACACACACACACACACACACACACACAAGGATTTTGTCAGTTTCTGCCTCTGCCAATATGTAATTCACAAATTCGTTGGCTCTGTGATATGGTTTTTGCATGAGGTGATTTTGATGTCTTACACAGATTTTTTAATGGTAGAAACAAGCATCTTTTTACCAGGCCTGTAAATCATATCAAAACAGATCTGGGCTTTACGTTTGGCTGTGTACGGGGGTACAGTAATGTATAAGATACGCATATAAAATACACATAGTTTTTTCCCCTGCATTACACAATCAACAAATTTGTTTTTAGTGTGCTTTCTTATTATGCTTTTCAAATTCTCAGAAGTTGGTTGCACGAGAAATAATGAAGGCAAGATTTTTATCAGGCACTGCCATACTAACAAAAGGAAAGTCTTGCTTTGCTTTCAGAATTGCTAATTATTGGAATGCGCTGCCTACTAACACCAAATGTACCTGACATCAACAGCTTAAAAAAAAAATCCAAGACCAAAAACTCTAAATTGAAAGACCTCTTTTTTAGTGTGCGTTGAATATAATGTTATTTTATAAGATATGCATGCAATCAGACCTAAATATTTTATAAGATATGCATGCAATCAGACCTAAATGAAATTGAAAAATAGTAATGTTATTTTATAAGATATGCATGCAATCAGACCTAAATATTTTATAAGATATGCATGCAATCAGACCTAAATATTTTATGAGATATGCATGCAATCAGACCTAAATGAAATTGAAAAATAGTGAGGGGACGCAGATAAACCGTAAGGTCAAAAAGCCGGTCCCCTATTACTACTACATTCATCTTTAAAAACAGATCGGCAGATACAAATGAATTACAGTTTGTCTGAAACGTTATGGAGTGAATTTGTCGATTCTGTGGTTTTCTTCTTAACGTTTGAAATTTACCTAGTCACAAACAAATTGAAAGAAAGATCGTTGATTCCAAGCTTACTTGTAAATATAAATTTGGACCTGAGCGGTTTTTAACTAACATTTATGTGAGAACAAGATTCTGGCATGAATCCTATTGACTGCAAATAAACGCCACTGGACACCTGTTCGTGCCATGCCCCCCCCCCCTCCCACCCCCTTCCTCCCACCATTCGCCGCTTCTCTCTCAACCACATCAACCTCTTCGTCTGTACCACCATTCAAGCGCGTGTGTGTGTGTTTGGGAGTAGAAATCTGGATGTGAGAGAGAGCGTGAAGATAAGAAAGGAAACAGACACACGCACGGTAAAGCGTCTTTCGGGTATTTTTCGGTTCACAGTTGCTTGGAGCTTATATCGCCGAGGACTGCGCCACGCGTTGATAGATCTAGAAACGACGTACTGGGCCGGTACGTCCCATCGTGCTTTCTATACAATCAGACACAAAAACTCCACAAAAAAATATCAGTTTTCCTTCTTTGATCCTCAGCAAAAGGTTTGGCATCTAGCAGTAGTAGCTACCAACATCTCTCTCCTCCCAACACCCCTCTCTATCACCCACAGAAAGTCGAAACTTTACTGTTCACAGACGTTTTCAGCTTTGCAATCACACAGGTAGGCGAAAATTCACGGAGAACAACACACCATTAAGACGGAATTTAAAATCAAATGCGGATTGATACATTTTGTTATTGTTTTTTTTTTTGCAATATGTAAATGATAAAACCGATGAGATTCTACGGTAATCCAACATACTTTGTCAGCATACACACGCTACAATTACTGGAAACATCCCTTTTTATATGACATCACACAGAGAGACAGAGACAGAGGAACAGGTGGGGGGGGGGGCTGCACCTGTTTTGCCGAGCTTTCCCCCCGTAGATGTGCCCCCCAGGCTCCCAAAACAGGGGAACTGGCAAAGGCCAGTGAGGTGGCGACGGCCATGGCAGGTGCCCCCTGACCCCCTGGAGACCAAGCCCCCACACCTCTCATGCCAGCTGTTCCTTGCCGCCTCTGGCTGTCTTCTTCCTCCTCCGCTCTCTGGGCAAGGCCAGGTCTCTCTCCTGAGCAAGGCCCGACTGTGTGGGTTCCTGCTGTATTTCCATACCACTGAACACACACACACACACACACACACACACACACACACACACAAAGTGTGTGGTGGCGCGCGCAGAGAGAGAGAGAGAGAGAGAGAGAGAGAGAG
>JADBJO010004225.1:85000-127500 GCA_016801955.1 Conus betulinus | reverse complement strand
TTTTCTGTAGATGACGTACAGAGATTTCAGGCTTTGCTGACGTCTGGGTTCCACTCGGGGGTCTGTGAGAATGGAG
Organism: Conus betulinus; assembly: GCA_016801955.1. Lineage (NCBI taxonomy): Eukaryota > Metazoa > Mollusca > Gastropoda > Neogastropoda > Conidae > Conus > Conus betulinus. The sequence continues at coordinate 127,424 of JADBJO010004225.1, read as the reverse complement.
GTGACGCTCGGTAGCTCTGCCCACAGAACAGCGCGCGTCGGAGGTGAGGGAAACAAAGTGCACTCTCTGCACGCTTCCAGCTGTTTGAACATTATCATTAACCTCTCTCTCTCTCTCTCTCTCTCTCTCTCTCTCTCTATATATATATATATATGCACGCGCGCGCGCGTATATATATATATATATAATATATATATATATATAGCGCGCGCGCGTGCGTGTATATATATGTGTGTGTGTGTGTGTGTGTGTGTGTGTGTGTGTGTGTGTGTGTTTTAAAACACATTATTTCACTGTTTTACTGGATGTCACGTTTCCTGAACGGTCATTTTGTTGTTTGTTTACCTGAAAAAAAAAACACACACCTGTAGGGGTCGAATGTATCCACAAAGCTTGATCACACCCAGTCGTCACAATCTCTTCCAGCTTTGCGTTTGAGTGGAGCAGAAGCCTGTGCCATCACTGGAAGCCTGTCGTGTTCACAAACCACACCACATAATTCATCCACACAGTATTGATACACACTACTGGGCTTCACTGCTTCAGAGTCCCACAGCAACCCTTCATCGCGGGCAATTGTCACAGGTTCTTTGTCACACTGCTCCACATCGACCTCTTTTTTTGCCTGTTACTGTGCCGTGTGTCACGTGCAGGCTTTGCTGGTTCTGTCAGCAGGGTCAAACAGGCTCAGTGACGTCGGCACAAGTAAATCGGACGGAAAAAGATGCATCTTCACTTCAGTTTTTCTTTGCACTTCTACTGTACTCCCTGCCTATCTCTGTTCTACACTTCATTTTTTCTTTGCACTTTTACTGTAGGCTTCGGCTTTCTGCCTGTCTCTGTTCTACACTTCAGTTTTTCTTTGCACTTCTACTGTACTCCCTGCCTATCTCTGTTCTTCACTTCAGTTTTTTTTTCTTTTTCACTTCTACTGTAGGCTTCGGCTCTCTGCCTATCTCTGTTCTTCACTTCATTTTTTCCCCTTTGCACTTCTACTGTACTCCCTGGCTCTCTGCCTATCTCTGTTCACCCGTTACAGACATTTACGTGGATAGGCGAGACACTGCGGCCTCGGGTTTGCGTGGCAGGGGACTGATCGGTAGCTGTGGTCACTCACAGAGAGACCACTGTTGGGTTTCCTCTGCCACTCTGTCTTAATCGGGGACTGTGTGTCTTCTTGTAAGCGTAGCGCCGAGCATGGCTTCTTCAATAGATGGGAGACATTCGACAGGCAAGCCGAATGATTTACAGGCAGCCGAGACAGGGGGAATCCACCTGAGCGGTTCAAATCTACCTTACCGGAGCCAGACAAGGGATTCTACTCGGAGAGAGAGAGAGAGAAAAAGAGAGAGAGAGAGAGAGAGAGAGAGAGAGAGAGAGAGAGAGAGAGTTTATTTCCAAGGGTAACAGATAAGCAAACACATGCTTTTTTTTCATCCGGCCCTTGCCCCGTTAAGGGACTAAGTATGACTAGCGACTAAGACTTACAAAACTTTTAACAAACACACATATCTTCATAACATTAAAAAAGTTCATCCATTATAGGTAAGGCGTAGATGACTTGAGAGTAAAGATTAGAGAGAAGAGAAGGAGAGAACACACACAGATAGAGAGAGAGAGAGGAGAGAGAGAGAGAGACAGGGGAGAGAGAGAGAGAAAGAGAAAGGAGTCAAACACACACAGATATGGAATAAGTGATCCTCAGAAGGGAGAGAGAGAGAGAGAGAGAGAGAGAGAGAGAGAGAGAGACAGAGAGAGAGGCAGAGAGAGAGAGAGACAGAGAGACAGAGAGAGAGGCAAGAGACAGAGACAGAGACAGAGAGAGAGAGAGAGAGAGAGAGAGAGAGACAGAGACAGAGAGAGAGAGAGAGAGAGAGGAGAGAGAGAGAGAGAGAGGGAGAGAGAGAGAGAATAATACATAAAAACCCAGAGGAACAAGATCTCAGACCGATACCTAGTCTAACAATCTGCGCGGGAAGCACACATCATCACCGTCTCTAACGCTCTCATTGATTTTCAGATTAATCAGCGAAAGAATTGAAATGTTGAGCAGAAAAAGATCAGCTAATAGAAAAAAGTGGTGACTGCTGGACCTTGCAAACACTGAGACAGCAACAGAGGTTAGGGAGCTGAACATGAATAATGCACAGAGAGAGAGAGAGAGAGAGAGAGAGAGAGAGAGAGAGAGAGAGAGAGAGAGAGAGAGAGAACAATTTAACACAATTGTAATGTTTCAGACCTCCGCCTATAACAATGTGAGGTGCAGTGCACACATAAAGAGAAAAAAAAAGAGAAATGACAATAAAAGTATATTTTTCGATGTACTAATAAAGCTAATTTATGAGGGTAACCTGTTATTCATACTGTGTGGGATACGAGTCCTTCTCTTTTTTTTTCCATGCATGATAAATAAACATAGCAATATCTCTTGTAATATGCACGTTTTCGTTTGCAAGTAATTGTTTTAGTTCAATAAAGTTCACGTTCTGAAATTGTCTGTGCTTCAGTATGTATTTTTCTCTGAAAGACATATAAGCATTGCATCTCAATAGAATGTGGAGTTCGTTCTCAAGTTGGTTACAAAAAGGACATTTTTGATACATTTTTTTTGTATCTGCCATTTATATTCAGGTCGTTTAAGCCAAGACAAAATCTCGCGAAATACATTTTAAATTTGTTAACCGTTAAATAGGTTAGATAAGGTTCTGGTTGTAAGAGAGACTTAAATGAATAAAAGGTGTTGAAGCGATCACTTGAATTTAATTTGCGAACCCAATCTTGCTGATAACAGTCTACCATCCTTTGCCTAAAAATCTTCTTCAACATGTTAACATTTCCGACCCCACCCACTAACCACACTTCAGAAAATCCATATCTATCAAGACAACATTTTATATCATATGCCCAATCATTTTTCATCGTTCTATCGTCAATGCTATTCATAAAGCTGTCGAGAGAGAGAGAGAGAGAGAGAGAGAGAGAGAGAGAGAGAGAGAGAGAGAGAGAGAGAGAGAGAGAGAGAGAGCCCTGGTTAGTCAAATAATGCCTCAACCACACGCACACTTCGCTTGGTACCTGGCTTAACGAAACCTTCCGTCGAATCGTCCGCCTCCTCCCACTTAGTCCACGTGGGCCAAAAAGGGACATCACCTTCATCGTCACTATCGGATCCACGTGACGGAGACGTAGACGCGGCAAACTTCCTCTTCCTGTCCTCCTTTTTCTCATCTCCTTTCGCTGTCCCCTCCATCGTGGCTGGGCCGACCTTGTCGCCGTCTTCTCCATCCCCTTTGCCTGGCGTATCTGCAGACGGTGTATCGGCGATGACGTCATCGCTCGTCGTTGATTGCCCTTCGTTTTCATGGTCGCCGGGTTCTCCGGGCTTTCTGTCTGTGATGTCTGTGTTGTTGTTCTCCTTGTCAGCTTCGTCTTCAACCCCTGCTCGTCGTGAAACGAATGGGGCAATTGGGTCGTCTTTATCCATGTTAATTCGACTTGTCCGATGAAGTGAATGAAGTTGATGATGATGATGATGAAGAAAAAAGTTCTGGTGTCTCCCCTATATTTATCTTAATTTCCTTCACTTTCAAACTTCTTATAAATGTTAAGTTCCTGTCGCTTAGTCTTTGGCTTCGATGGTTTGGGAAAAGATTACCTTTCCTGGCGGGCGATGAGTTCAGTAATTGGTGTGGTTTTGCACGAGATATTTTTCATGAATTCCGCGGCGTAAACGTTGGTTTGGTTGTGAACTCTTCGTGAACACACGTCTTCTTAGGGAAGACAGAGAGGGGAGAAGAAAACCTCCGCGGGCTCCTTCTACCAATCATTTAACGTTACTATTTTTAGTGTATGGGAACACCAATGAACGGGGAGAACATGAGTTAGCTACTTCCTCCCCCACCCCCATCCTCCCAGTCTTCTTCTCCTCGCTCCCTCTGTCCACTCCCCCTGCATGCATTACCATGTCATCCTCCTCCCCCACCCCCTATCCCCCAATTTCCCTCACCACTCCCCCCCTGTATTATCCTTCCTCTCCACTTGCATAATAACTCGCTCCCCCCCCCCCCCCCCCCCCCCCCCCCCCCCCCCCCCCCCATGTTTACCTCCACTCTCTCGCCTGTCTTCGCCGCTACCATCATTACACCCTTCTCACTTTTTCACCACTCGTTTCTCACTCTCTCCCTCCCCTATTCCCCCACTCACACCCCCAAGTTATACTGCTCCTTTTCAGGATGTTGTGAGAATATGGGGTTTTTCAGCTCACAGAAATGAAAAACAAAGACTTTTCTTTTTTTTTTTTTTATCTTTGACCTTTTAAGACAACCTTTGTTTTGTACGCATTGAAAACGAAGTGACTTTTGAACGGAAATCGACTGAATGAGGAACTAGACTGTTCAAACGTTATCTTAGTATTAACATCCATGTCTTTTTTCTTTCAGCAGAGCTGGGCTGGGGGGGGGGGGGGGGGGGGGGGGGGAGGGGATTCCCATCGTCACATGTACCGACTGTAAACAGCCCATCATTGTCATCATCTTCGTTCATGGTGCATGGGACGAAGATGGTGAGGACGAGGGGGAGGGGAGGGGGGTGGGGGGGTGGGGGGTTCATGTTAGCAACGATTTCCTTTCAGACCTCTTTCTCCTTTGCAGACCACATCCGGTCTTGTTTTATCATGGTGATGATGACGTGCACGTGAAACGAAGAGAAATGGTGTCAGAGACTGCACTGCCTCCCTTCTACCCGAATGCCTCTCGTTACTTACTTAGACTTAGATGCTCCCGCGTCTTGCGATGCATGAGGCAGTCAAGGCGCTCCACTGTGCACGGTCCACAGCCAGTCTCGTAGTGTCACTCCATCCTCTGTCAACGAGTCCGAGGTCTCTCTCCACTGTCTGTTGCCAGCTCATCCTGGGTTGTCCTCTTTTTCTCTGGCCTGCTGGGGTCCATTTAATGGCCTGGTATGCAGGTTTTGAAGAGGGTAATCAAGACATGACCCAGCCAGCAGAGGCGCCGTCTGCATATGATGGTTGACACGGGGAGCTGTTTGGACCTCTCCCTGACGTCTTCATTTGGTATAAAGTCTGACCATTTGATGCCCGAGACCTTACGTAGGCACTTAGTATCAAAAGTGTCGAGTTTCTGACATGAATTCAAAACAGGCGGCGGGCTGACTCAGATCGCCTAGTTCATGCACACTTCCTCCTGATGGCTTCAACAACAGGGTAGGGGTGGGGAAAGGGATAGGTGGGGAGAGAGGAGGGGGGGGGGGGGGGGGGGGGGGGGGGGGGCAACAGGACTTAACCCTCGTGTTGCGGATGAACCGCACTGCTCTCCCGAACTGTTGGAATGTTGGCCAGAAACAGGTTACAGTTGGAGAGGAGGGCGAAGGGGAGGGACGAGGGATGGGGATGGGGGGTGCATGCAGTCAATGACCTTCTCACCGTCACCTTGAAGATGAGGAGAGGTAGGACAGGGGTGGGGGTGGGGGCATGGCACAAGGGGGGTGGGGGGGGGGGGGGGGGAGGGAGTGGGACGGGGGAGGGGCAGTGTATACACCGCATGTTGTTTACAATCTGTGACGATTTTCACCTTGGAATGTGCTCCTCGACGTACAGGTAGATTTTATGTATGTATTGTTTTTGTCGTATCTGAATTGGGCCAGGAAGCTGTTTGCGGATAGACTCCGAAACGTCAAGAATCCTACCCCCGTCCCACACCACCACACACCCCTTACTGATGTGCGTGTGTGTGTGTGTGTGTGTGTGTGTGTGTGTGTGTGTGTGTGTGCCATGGATGCCTGTGTGTGTGTGTGTGCGCGCGCGCGCGCGTGCGTGCGCATGCGCGCGCTCTCGCCTGAAGTTTAGAGTATCAATTGTCGAAGGAAATACGCTTCCCCTCTGCCCCAAAAACGCCCACCCGTGTCACGCCCTGCTTCACTTCCCCTCTGCCCCAATACGCCCACCCGTGTCACGCCCTGCTCACTCCCTCTCTGCCCCAATACGCCCACCCGTGTCACGCCCTGCTTCACTTCCCCTCTGCCCCAATACGCCCACCCGTGTCACGCCCTGCTTCACTCCCCCTCTGCCCCAATACGCCCACCCGTGTCACGCCCTGCTTCACTCCCCCTCTGCCCCAAATACGCCCACCCGTGTCACGCCCTGCTTCACTTTCCTTCTGCCCCAATTCGCCCACCCGTGTCACGCCCTGCTTCACTCCCCCTCTGCCCCAATACGCCCACCCGTGTCACGCCCTGCTTCGCTCCCCCTCTGCCCCAATACGCCCACCCGTCGCACCCTACGTCAGCGCCCCTTGTACACCCACCCTGTCGTGCCCTGAAATCTTCATTCCCTGTTCCCCCATTCATGTAATGCCCCGAGTTCCGCGCTTCCTACACCTGAACCCACGTCAGTCCCTGAAAACTGCGCACCCCGTATGCCCACCTGTATCACGCCTTCCCTACCCTAATCTATATCATGCTCTGAAATCCACACCTGTTAACCCCCCCCCTCCCCCCCCCCCCCCCCCCCCCCCCCCCCCCCCCCCCCCCCCCCCCCCCCCCCCCCCCCCCCCCTCCTTCACAACCGTTCAGGTCAGGCCCCAAAAATCCGTACCATCCATATTCCCATCCTGATTCTACGCCCCCCCCCCCCCCCCCCTCACCACTTCCCTAGCCCATGTTAAGCTCTGAAACTTGCACTCCCCGTTACACCATGTTACACCCTGAATTCCCCCCCCCCCCCCCCCCCCCCCCCACACGTTAGCCTTGCATTTTCATTGCTCGACCCTCCCCCCCCTCCTCCCCCATGTCAAGCCCCGTACTCCGCGTTCCCTGTACCCCTACCCATTTATCCCCTGCATCTGCACCTCCTCCCCATCACCCCCCCCCCCCCCCCCATGTCACGCCCAGCAACAGCGACTGCCACCCATGTCGTACGGTATATTCCCGTCCTTTCTACCTACAACCATGTCGTACGCTATGTTCCCGTCCTTTCTACCTGCAACCATGTCGTACGCTATACTCCCGTCCTTGATACCTGCAACCATGTCGTACGCTATATTCCCGTCCTTTCTACCTGCAACCATGTCGTACGCTATATTCCCGTCCTTTCTACCTGCAACCATGTCGTACGCTATATTCCCGTCCTTGATACCTGCAACCATGTCGTACGCTATATTCCCGTCCTTTCTACCTGCAACCATGTCATACGCTATATTCCCGTCCTTTCTACCTGTACCTGCAACCGTGTCGTATGCTAGATTCCCGTCCTTTCTATGCAACCATGTCGTACGCTATATTCCGTCCTTTCTACCTGCAACCATGTCGTACGCTATATTCCGTCCTTTTCTACCTGCAACCATGTCGTACGATATATTCCGTCCTTTCTACCTGCAACCATGTCGTACGCTATATTCCCGTCCTCGATACTTGCAACCATGTCGTACGCTATATTCCCGTCCTCGATACTTGCAACCATGTCGTGCGCTATATTCCCGTCCTCGATACTTGCAACCATGTCGTACGCTATATATTCCCGTCCTTTCTACCTGCAACCATGTCGTACGCTATATTCCTGTCCTTGATACCTGCAACCATGTCGTACGCTATATTCCCGTCCTTTCTACCTGCAACCATGTCGTACGCTATATTCCCGTCCTTGATACCTGCAACTATGTCGTACGCTATATTCCCGTCCTTGATACCTGAACCATGTCGTACGCCAAATTCCCGTCCTTGATACCTGCCACGTCGTGCGCTATATTCCCGTCCTTTCTACTCACAACCATGTGGTACGATATATTCCCGTCCTTGATACCTGCAACCATGTCGTACGCTATCTTCCCGTCCTTTCTACTTACAACCATGTCGTACACTATATTCCCGTCAATTCTTCTTACAACCATGTCGTACGCTATATTCCCGTCTGTGATATCTGCAACCATGTCGTACGTATTATTCCCGTCCTTTCTACTTACAACCATGTCGTACGCTATATTCCCGTCCTTGATACCTGAACCATGTGGTACGCTATATTCCCGTCCTTTCTACCTACAACCATGTCGTACGCTATATTCCCGTCCTTTCTACCTGCAACCATGTCGTACGCTATATTCCCGTCCTTTCTACCTGCAACCATGTCGTACGCTATATTCCTGTCCTTTCTACCTACAACCACGTCGTAGGCTATATTCCCGTCCTTGATACCTGCAACCATGTCGTACGCTATATTCCCGTCGTTTCTACCTGCAACCATGTCGTACGCTATATTCCTGTCCTTTCTACCTGCAACCATGTCGTACGCTATATTCCCGTCTCGATACTTGCAACCATGTCGTACGCTATATTCCCGTCCTCGATACTTGCAACCCATGTCGTACGCTATATTCCCGTCCTCGATACTTGCAACCATGTCGTACGCTATATTCCCGTCCTTTCTACCCGCAACCATGTCGTACGCTATATTCCCGTCCTTGATACCTGCAACCATGTCGTACGCTATATTCCCGTCCTTTGTACCTGCAACCATGTCGTACGCTATATTCCCGTCCTTGATACCTGCAACTATGTCGTACGCTAAATTCCCATCCTTGATACCTGCAACCATGTCGTACGCTATATTCCCGTCCTTTGTACCTGCAACCATGTCGTACGCTAAATTCCCGTCCTTGATACCTGCAACTATGTCGTACGCTATATTCCCATCCTTGATACCTGCAACCATGTCGTACGCTAAATTCCCGTCCTTGATACCTGCCACGTCGTGCGCTATATTCCAGTCCTTTCTACTCACAACCATGTCGTACGTTATATTCCCGTCCTTGACACCTGCAACCATGTCGTACGCTATATTCCCGTCCTTTTTATTTACAACCATGTCGTACACTATATTCCCGTCAAATCTTCTTACAACCATGTCGTACGCTATATTCCCGTCCTTTCTACCTGCAACCATGTCGTACGCTATATTCCCATCCTTGATACCTGCAACTATGTCGTACGCTATATTCCCGTCCTTGATACCTGAACCATGTCGTACGCTAAATTCCTGTCCTTGATACCTGCCACGTCGTGCGCTATATTCCCGTCCTTTCTACTCACACCAACCATGTCTTACGTTATATTCCCGTCCTTGATACCTGCAACCATGTCGTACGCTATCTTCCCGTCCTTTCTACTTACAACCATGTCGTACACTATATTCCGTCAATTCTTCTTACAACCATGTCGCACGCTATATTCCCGTCCTTGATACCTGCAACCATGTCGTACGTATTATTCCCGTCCTTTCTACTTACAACCATGTCGTACGCTATATTCCCGTCCTTGATACCTGAACCATGTCGTACGCTATACTCCCGTCCTTGATACCTGCAACCATGTCGTATGCATTATTCCCGTCCTTTCTACTTACAACCATGTCGTACGCTATATTCCCGTCCTTGATACCTGAACCATGTCGTACGCTATATTCCCGTCCTTTCTACCTACAACCATGTGGTACGCTATATTCCCGTCCTTGATACCTGCAAGCATGTCGTACGCTATATTCCCGTCCTTGATACCTGCAACCATGTCGTACGCTATATTCGCGTCCTTTCTACCTGCAACCATGTCGTATGCTAGATTCCCGTCCTTGATACCTGCAACCATGTCGTACGCTAAATTCCCATCCTTGATACCTGCAACCATGTCATACGCTATATTCCCCTCCTTTCTACCTGCAACCATGTCGTACGCTATATTCCCGTCCTCTGTACCTGCAACCATGTCGTACGCTATATTCCCGTTCTTGATGCCTACAACCATGTCGTACGCTATATTCCCGTCCTTGATACTTGCAACCATGTCGTACGCTATATTCCCGTCCTTGATACCTGCAACTATGTTGTACGCTAAATTCCCGTCCTTTATAGCTTGCAACCATGTCGTACGCTATATTCCCTTCCTTTCTACCTGCAACCATGTACGATATATTCCCGTCCTTTGTACCTGCAACCATGTCGTACGCTACATTCCCCTTGTTTGTACTTGCAACCATATAGTATGCTATATTCCCGTCCTCGATACCTGCAACCATGTCGTACGCTATATTCCCGTCCTTGATACATGAAACCATGTCGCACGCTATATTCCCGTCCTTTCTACCTGCAACCATGTCGTACGCTATGTTCCTGTCCTTTTTACCTGCAACCATGTCGTACGCTATATTCCCGTCCTTGATACCTGCAACCATGTCGTACGCTACATTCCCGTCCTTGATACTTGCAACCATGTCGTACGCTATATTTCCGTCTTTGGTACCTGCAACCATGTCGTACGCTATATTCCCGTCCTTGCTACCTGCAACCATGTCGTACGCTATATTCCCGTCCTTTATTCCTGCCGTGTCATACGCTATATTCCCATCTTCGATATCTGCAACCATATTGTACGCTATATTTTCGTCCTCTGTACGTGCAATCATGTCGTACGCTATATTCCCGTCCTTCTACCTGCAACCATGTTATACGCTATATTCCCGTCCTTTCTACTTACAACCATGTCGTACACTATATTCCCGTCAATTCTTCTTACAACCATGTCGCACGCTATATTCCCGTCCTTGATACCTGCAACCATGTCGTACGTATTATTCCCGTCCTTTCTACTTACAACCATGTCGTACGCTATATTCCCGTCCTTGATACCTGAACCATGTCGTACGCTATATTCCCGTCCTTGATACCTGCAACCATGTCGTACGCTAAATTCCCGTCCTTGATACCTGCAACCATGTCATACACTATATTCCCCTCCTTTCTACCTGCAACCATGTCGTACGCTATATTCCCGTCCTCTGTACCTGCAACCATGTCGTACGCTATATTCCCGTTCTTGATGCCTACAACCATGTCGTACGCTATATTCCCGTCTTTGATACTTGCAACCATGTCGTACGCTATATTCCCGTCCTTGATACCTGCAACTATGTTGTACGCTAAATTCCCGTCCTTTATAGCTTGCAACCATGTCGTACGCTATATTCCCTTCCTTTCTACCTGCAACCATGTACGATATATTCCCGTCCTTGTACTTGCAACCATGTCGTACGCTACATTCCCCTCGTTTGTACTTGCAACCATATAGTATGCTATATTCCCGTCCTCGATACTTGCAACCATGTCGTACGCTATATTCCCGTCCTTGATACCTGAAACCATGTCGTACGCTATATTCCCGTCCTTTCTACCTGCAACCATGTCGTACGCTATATTCCTGTCCTTTTTACCTGCAACCATGTCGTACGCTATATTCCCGTCCTTGATACCTGCAACCATGTCGTACGCTACATTCCCATCCTTGATACTTGCAACCATGTCGTACGCTATATTTCCGTTTTTGGTACCTGCAACCATGTCGTAGGCTGTATTCCCGTCCATGATACCTGCAACCATGTCGTACGCTACATTCCCATCCTTGATACTTGCAACCATGTCGTACGCTATATTTCCGTTTTTGGTACCTGCAACCATGTCGTACGCTATATTCCCGTCCTTGCTACCTGCAACCATGTCGTACGCTATATTCCTGTCCTTTATTCCTGCCGTGTCATACGCTATATTCCCATCTTCGATACCTGCAACCATATCGTACGCTATATTCTCGTCCTCTGTACGTGCAATCATGTCGTACGCTATATTCCCGTCCTTTCTACCTGCAACCATGTTATACGCTATATTCCCGTCCTTTCTACTTACAACCATGTCGTACACTATATTCCCGTCAATTCTTCTTACAACCATGTCGCACGCTATATTCCCGTCCTTGATACCTGCAACCATGTCGTACGTATTATTCCCGTCCTTTCTACTTACAACCATGTCGTACGCTATATTCCGTCCTTGATACCTGAACCATGTCGTACGCTATATTCCCGTCGTTTCTACCTGCAACCATGTCGTACGTATTATTCCCGTCCTTTCTACTTACAACCATGTCGTACGCTATATTCCCGTCCTTTCTACCTGAACCATGTCATACGCTATATTCCCGTCCTTTCTACCTACAACCATGTGGTACGCTATTTTCCGTCCTTGATACCTGCAAGCATGTCGTACGCTATATTCCCGTCCTTGATACCTGCAACCATGTCGTACGCTATATTCCCGTCCTTGATACCTGCAACCATGTCGTACGCTATATTCCCGTCCTTGATTGATACCTGCAACCATGTCGTATGCTAGATTCCCGTCCTTGATACCTGCAACCATGTCGTAGGCTAAATTCCCGTCCTTTCTACCTGCAACCATGTCGTACGCTATATTCCCCTCCTTTCTACCTGCAACCATGTCGTACGCTATATTCCCGTCCTCTGTACCTGCAACCATGTCGTACGCTATATTCCCGTTCTTGATGCCTACAACCATGTCGTACGCTATATTCCCGTCCTTGATACCTGCAACTATGTTGTACGCTAAATTCCCGTCCTTTATAGCTTGCAACCATGTCGTACGCTATATTCTCTTCCTTTCTACCTGCAACCATGTACGATATATTCCCGTCCTTTGTACCTGCAACCATGTCGTACGCTACATTCCCCTCGTTTGTACTTGCAAACCATATAGTATGCTATATTCCCGTCCTCGATACTTGCAACCATGTCGTACGCTATATTCCCGTCCTTGATACCTGAAACCATGTCGTACGCTATATTCCCGTCCTTTCTACCTGCAACCATGTCGTACGCTATATTCCTGTCCTTTTTACCTGCAACCATGTCGTACGCTATATTCCCGTCCTTGATACCTGCAACCATGTCGTACGCTACATTCCCATCCTTGATACTTGCAACCATGTCGTGCGCTATATTTCCGTCCTTGATACCTGCAACCATGTCGTGCGCTATATTTCCGTCCTTTATACCTGCAACCATTTCGTACCCTATATCCCGTCCTTCGCACCTGTAACCATGTCATAGTCTATATTCCTGTCCTTGATACCTGCAATCATGTCGTACGCTATATTCCCGTCCTTGATACCTGCAACCATGTCGTGCGCTATATTTCCGTCCTTTATACCTGCAACCATGCCGTACGCCATGTTCCCGTCCTTTATACCTGAAACCATGTCGTACCCTATATTCCTGTCCTTCCTATCTGTAACCATGTCATATGCTATATTCCCGTCCTTGATACCTGCAACCATGCCGTACGCTATATTCCCGTCCTTGATACCTGCAACCATGTAGTACGCGATATTGCCTTCCTTGATACCTGCAACCATGTAGTACGCTATATCTCCGTCCTTTGTAACCTGCAACCATGTTGTACGCTATATTCCCGTTTTTGATACCTGCAACCATGTCGTATGCTAGATTCCCGTCCATGTCGTACGCTATATTCCCGTCCTGCAACCATGTCGTACGCTATACTCCCGTCCTTGATACTTGCAACCATGTCGTACGCTATATTCCCGTCCTTTATACCTACAACCACGTAGTACGCTATATTCCAGACCCTTATATCTACAACCATATCGTACGTTATATTCCCGTCCTCTGTACCTGCAACCATGCCGTACGATACATTCCCGTCCTTGATACCTGCAACCATGTGGTACGCTATATTCCCGTCCTTTATACCTGCCATGTCGTACGCTATATTCCCATCCTTGATACCTGCAACCATGTCATACGCTATATTCCCGTCCTCTGTACCTACAACCATGTCATACTCTATATTCCTGTCCTTATACCTGCAACCATGTGGTACGCGATATTCCCGTCCTTGATACCTGCAACCACGTCGTACGCTATATTCCCGTCCTTCATACCTGCAACCATGTCGTACGCTGCATCCACGACACCGTACCCATGGCGCACCCTGCGTCCCACGTATCCCCATATGTCACACCCTGTGTTCGTTTCTCCCCACCCCTCTTCCACGTACACCCATCCTTAGTCACGACCATCATCCGCCCCCCGTGCATCCCTCGTCCACGTCACGCCCTGCATCAGTGCCTCACCGTGAGCCCGCTGACTGAACGAATGACTGACACCGACTGACTGACGAACGAATGAAAAAGACTGAAAGACCGACTGAACGAATGAATGAATGAACGACTGACTGAACGACTGACTGAACGAATGAATGACTGACGAACGACTGAACTGAACGAATGACGGAACGACTGACTGAACGAACGAATGAACGACGGAACGACTGACTGACTGAACGAATGAATGACTGAACGACTGACTGAACGAATGAAAGACTGAAAGACCGACTGAACGAATGAATGACTGAACGACTGACTGAACGACTGACTGAACGACTGACTGAACGACGAATGAATGACTGAACGACGACTGACTGAACGAAATGAAAGACGGAACGACTGACTGACTGACTGAACGAATGAAAGACGGAACGACTGACTGAACGAATGAATGACTGAACGACTGACTGAACGAATGAAAGAACGGAACGACTGACTGAACGAATGAAAGACTGAACGACTGACTGAAACGAATGAAAGACGGAACGACTGACTGAACGAATGAATGACTGAACGACCTGACTGAACGAATGAAAGACGGAACGACTGACTGAACGAATGAAATGACGGAACGACTGACTGAACAAATGAATGACGGAACGACTGACTGAAACGAATGAATGACTGAAACGACGAACGACCGAAACGAATGAATGACGGAACGACTGAACGAATGAATGAATGAATGAACGACTGACTGAAACGAATGAATGACGGAACGACTGACTGAACGAATGAATGACGAACGACTGACTGAACGAATGAATGACTGAACGACCGACTGAACGAATGAATGACGGAACGACCGAACGACAGCTGAACGAATGAAATGACTGAACGACCGACCGACCGACTGAACGAATGAATGACTGAACGACCGACTGAACGAATGAATGACTGAACGACCGACTGAACGAATGAATGACTGAACGACCGACTGAACGAATGAATGACTGAACGACCGACTGAACGAATGAATGACTGAACAACCGACCGACTGAACGAATGAATGACTGAACGACCGACTGAACGAATGAATGACTGAACGACCGACTGACCGAATGACTGACTGACCGATCGACTGAACAAATGAGTGACTGAACGATCGACTGACCGACTGAACGATTGAATGACTGGCCGACTACGAATGACTGACCGACTGACTGAACGAATGACCAACGGATCGACTGAAGAAATGAATGAATAAAAAAAAAGAATGAATGACTGAATGGCCGACTAATCGACTGAACGAATAAACGATCGACTGTACGACTGAACGAACGAATTACTGAAAAACCGACCGACCGACTGAATGACTAAGCGACCGACTGGACGAATGAATGACTGAATGAGCGATCGACGAAACGACGAATGTATAACCGAAAGACTGAACGACCGACCGACCGACCAGCTGAACGAGTAAAATGTCTGTACGACCGATTAACCGACTGAGCGAATGAATGTCTGAACAACCAATCGACTGACTGAACGAATAAATGACTGAATGAGCGACCAACCGAACAAATTTACGAACGACTGACTGAAAGATCATCTGATCGACCGAACGAGCGACCGATCGACCGAACAAACGCACGAAAAAAAAAAAAATAAATAAAAGAAAAGGAACGAACGAACAAACGAATGCACGAAAGGAAGGAAGGAAGGAATGAAGGGGAAAAAGTCAAAAAAAAATGGAGTACCAAAGAATCAACACAACAAAAAATTGTCAAACAAAACTCGTCTAAAAACATAGCGGGGGGGGGGCGGGGAGGGGGGGGGGGGGGGGGGGGGGGGGGGGGGACAAACCTGTTGTTCAAACTCAATGTGCCATTAATTTTAGTGGAAAACTTTTAAATTGTAGATGTAAAAAAAGCAAAAAACCTAAAACTTTCCATTGGTAATACTGTGATTACCACATCACATGGCACACCCCCCCCCCCCCCCCCAAAACCATTGCTCAGAGGAAAAAAAAAAAAAAAAAAAAAAAAAAAATCGAGAAAGGAATGCGGTAATTAAATGAAAAAAATCAATTACTAAGTAACTAGCAAACTAGATAAACAAATTAATAGATACACGAACGAAGAAAGGTGCCCTCTCCCTCTCTACCTATGTATCTATGTATGTGCGTACACACACACACACACACACACACACACACACACACACACACACACACAGAGAGAGAGACCAGAGAGAGAGAGAGAGAAGGGGGGGGGGTCTGCTTCATTGTATTTCATTACATAATCAAAGCCATTATTCTACTTATCGACTTAATGAACATTTTAATTTAGTTACTTTACATTTCTGTCTTTTTTTTTCCTGAAATGTTTAAGCTATGATAAAAGTTTCTCTATTTTTAATGAACAATATGTACATCTCTCTCTCTCTCTCTCTCTCTCTCACTCTCTCACTCACACACACACACACACACACACACACACACGAAAATGTTAGCTTTTTGTTTTCATGACAGGAAATGTTGATTGCTATTGGTTTTAACTGTCTGGTTGTATTGGGAAAGTGCGATGTAGGAATATAGCGTACGGTGGTTGCAAGAAAGTGATGAGACTTTAATGAATATGACAGAGAGAGAAAGAGAGAGAGAGAGAGAGAGAGAGAGAGAGAGAGAGAGAGAGAGAGAGAGAGGGGAGGGGGGGGGGGCGGGGGGGGGGGGGGGGGGGGGGATGCGTGTGTGCGTCCTTCCGCGTCAGCCTCTGTATTGCGAGTGCGTGTATGTGTGATGTGTTTGTTAGGGGAAGGGAGAATGTGTGGGGGGTGCATGTGTGTGTGTTTGTTAGTGTGTGAGTGTGTGTGTGTGTGTGTGTGTGTGTGTGTGTGTGTGTGTGTGTGTGTGTGTGTGTGTGTGTGTGTGTGTGTGTGTGTGTTTTGTATGCGTGCGTACGCGCGCGCATGTTTGTGTGTTTCCGTTAATGTGTGAGCATGCTTGTGTGTGTGTGTGTGTGTGTGTGTGTGTGTGTGTGTGTGTGTGTGTGTGTGTGTGTGTGTGTGTGTGTGTGTGTGGGTGCGCGCGCGCGCGCTAATACAGGTCCAATACTTAAAGGTGTTATCTAATTTTGAGTGTAAATGCTTCTGCCCATTACTGTCGATGTGATTTCTAAAGTAATAACTCTCTCTCTCTCTCTCTCTCTCTCTCTCTCTCTCTCTCACACACACACACACACACACACACACACACACACACACAGAGTAAATCGACAGTTTCAAATTTCTTGGAAAATCAATGTCTAAACCTTGACCAGTTCGAAGTGTGGTCCAGGTAACAATTCTAACACACATAATCATGTATTTGTATGTGTGTGTGTGTGTGTGTGTGTGTGTGTGTGTGTGTGTGTGTGTGTGTGCCTTGCGTATGAAACGTAGCCTTATATGTACATGTATGTGTGTGTGCATATGCGTGTATCCATGTAGTTACTTGAATTAAATGGCTGATCAGTCATAACTGATAAAAAAAAGAAAAAACTGTAAATGAAATAAACAGAAAAAAAACCCATAGAAGATAAAAAAATAAACAAAATCGGATGAATGAAAATGTAAAATAATAATGAAATAAGGATGAAAATTATTTTCTTGATATGTGTTGAAAATAGTTTACCAACATATTTTACTTTTGATTCTCTCTTTCTCTCTGAATCTCGCTATCTCAATCTCTCTCTCTATCAATCTATATCCCTCTTTCTCTCGGGGGGGGGGGGGGGGGGGGGGGGGGGGGGGCCCAGGACGAGGAGGAACGAGACCCAGGACGAGACTGATGAGAAAGACACCTCGAGATTGATGAATGACAGACGAAATGGCATGAGCTAAACGTGAGGAGGATGAACGGACAGACACAGAGTGTGCAAAACGTAAAACCGATGAACGGCAGACCGGACAAAAAGAGGAGAACGTGGCAATTAGCAATGACGATCGAGAGGAGACGACGACAACGACCAGAGAGAAATCAATGATGGACCGGGGGAGTGGGGGGAGGGGGGGGGAGAGAAGAGAGAGAACGTCAGAACGACAAATGAATGATTGGCATGGGACAAAAAGAAAAGATCGTGAGACTGTTTAACTGACGGAGAAAAAACTCGAGAATGATGAATGATTAATGGCAACACTTTAATGGCAACACTTTAAAGCAGGACAAATGAAGGACGGAATGAGAACAGGAGTGAACATGGTGATTGTGATTGTGACAGACGGAATGAGGAGGAGAATGTGGGGATTGTGAATGAGAACAGGAGAATGTGGTGATTGTGAATGGCAGACGGGATGAGAACAGGAGAATGTGGGGATTGTGAATGAGAAATGAGGGAGAATGTGGTGATTGTATGGCAGACGGAATGAGAACAGGAGAATGTGGTAATTGTGAATGAGAACAGGAAAACGTGGTGATTGTGGATGGCAGACGGGATGAGAACAGGAGAACGTGGTGATTGTGGATGGCATAAATGGCAGGACGGGATGATGAACAGGAGAACGTGGTGATTGGTGAATGTGAACGTGGTGAGGCAGACGGGGATAGAAAAGGAGAACGCAACTGTGATGGATGACAAAGAGGAATGAGCGGAAATGTGATGAAAAATAAATGAAGGAGGAAATTAGGAAAGAATAGCATGCTAATGGTGAATGTTAGTCGGACTGAGAACAAGAGACAGACAACTTTCAGAAACACCTGGATAATAACAACACAAGCAAAGCCTTTAAATGTGTGAAAAAAAAACTGACCCACGTAAATCAACGTCAGCTCCACTCAGGACAAAGACATCAATGTCTCATACAGAAAAGAAAACATCATGAGAAGATAGAGGAACTTTGCACTGAGCTCTACAACAAACAGAACAAAAGAGATCGAAGAGTGCTAACAGTTCAGAATTCATCAAATGGAAATGACATTCCAACACTCTGTCGAAGACGTCGTAGTCGCGCGTGAAGTCGCTGAAACATGCAAGGCTGCAAGCATTGATAAGATCCATGCAGAACATTGGAATATGGCGGAAAGGCAGTAGTAACTGATATATTAACTGCCATCTGCAACAAAAATTTGGCACACCAGCGAGTGTCCAACGCAAAAGAGACTCGATCACTAATCATCACACTTCCAAAGAGATACAAAAATACTCAAAACTGCTAGAACAACCATAAGATTAGTTAGATCACCAATGTAAGCAACACCGTTCAAAAATCATTCTGAATAGATTACAGTAGCAGACAGACACCGCTGTATCTGAAAGGCTGAAGTATCATCGAACAGTTCTTTAAACTTTCGCCAAAAAAAACTTCTGCAACGCCAGAAAGAGTTCTATCATGTATTCATAGACTTCAAAGAGGCGTTTGACAGAGTCTATCCAGAGGTACTGCAGGTGCTAGAGGCCGTTATGAAGACATTTGATATCTGGACGAAGTTAATCAATAACATCCACCAAATACACGCTAATGTGACCAGCGCAGTACTCACAAAGGGCACAACTGGAAAGTGGTCCACCTATCAGTTATGATTCGTCAGGGCCCTTTGTCTCTCCAATACTTTGCGACTTAGTCTTTAAATGCCAGTCTTTAAATGCCTCATGAATGATCCACTTGGAAGATCATGTCACCACAATCAGCACTACAAGAAGAACTACCACGAACCTTCACTTTGCAGATAACTTCGACGGCCTGGCGGGCACTGAACAAGAACTCACTAAGCTTGTTAAAACACTGGATGAAATATGGACGAAACACACAGTATGGATATCAACACCGAGAAGACAGAGCAAACGGCCAGCCACAACACCACCTCCAGTGCCGATACATCCATGGTAGAAGCTAGGAACTATCAAACAGTTCAGATACCTGCGCTTTATTTTCAGAGATGGGGGATTTATATCAGATATTCTCTCGCGAGACAGCAGCAAAGACAAGAGTTTTGTGCAGACTAAACCCTGTATGGGAAAGACAATAACATCTTAGTGAAACACAAATCTGGCTTCTGCATGCACGGGTGTATTTCATTTTCCTATATACGCACACGCGACATGGACCTGGAAGAAAGAAACCAACTATAGAAATGAGGTATCAGTGCAAGATATTACACGTCAGATATACTGACTATATCGCCTGTGAACAAGTGCGCCTAACCATCAAAAAGCACATCGGGCCATACGAAGATTTGCTGACGACAGCAAAGCAAAGAAACTACGCTAGCATTGTCATAATGATCCAACAGCTCTGCCAAAGTAATCATCCAGGAAAGTATTGACGGAAACAAGACCAACGGGAAGACAGAACAAATGGACTGACACCATCGCAGAATGGACAGGCAAACATCTGCAGAGCCCAAGCCTCGGAACACAACCGACAGATTTGGAGGAATCTGATGAACAGTTGTTCAGTACAATGCCCCGGTGACCCCACGGACCTAGGAAAAACAAGTGGATATTAGTTACACCAAGACAACAATATTTTGTATTCTTAATGATTTTTTTTTTATGCAGAACGCGTGCGTGATTCTAGGACTGAGCCATCTGTTAACATTTTTTAAATAAATAATTTGAATGCAAGGGTCTGATCTGTTCTGGGGTCTCAGAAAATAAATGTTTAAGTTCTCGTCTTTCTCAGATAATAAAATATGAATGTTTTCACCAGTCTGCAGTACAAAATAATCATCAAATTTGACATTCGGTTTTCTTAGTGAGGCATGACATGTACTATGGGACCTGATGAAACAGACCAAAAGAACAAAATCACTTTTTCTTGTATAATTAATTTCTTTAATTTCTAACTGGCTGGCGAGAGAAATTGCATGTGTCTAGCTCTTTTCAGATACTCGTTACCAGAGTCTAAGAATACTTTGTTTCTGAATTCAGGAAAAACAAGACTTCGAATGAAAAAAACGATTATCTTTTGACAACTTAACTTATTCTAAAAAAAAAGATAGAAAGCCGGCTTCATGGTATGAATTCAATATAATTGTATATACTGGACTGCCAAAGGCTAATTTAATGGCTCTGCTGTCTGTAAATTATATTCTATTCGACAAGCTGTGCAGGGTTTAAAAAAACAAAACAAAAAAAACTTCTTGTTCATAAATCAGTTTTGATCGCACGAGGCTGGCGACTGTGGTAACGGAGGTTTATGGTGGTTGTTTGTATTTTGATTCCATGGATAAGCATCAATTGCTTGTAAAAAAAAATGTTGACCTTTTCCTAGCTGTCATTATCGAATTCTTTGTCTGAAATTACCGATGTAATGACAAGTCAAATGAGAATCCAAAAACGTCGTCTTGTGAATGTTGTAAAGTTTTGTCATCTGATTTTTGATGTTCTAACATTGATGTCGGATTCTCACCGTTGAAAAAATTAACATAAGCGTTTTGTCTCCTGAATGTGCAAGCCCATTTCATTCCACTTACGCGTTTAATGTATTTTTCTCCAGTTGACGAATAGTTTGTCCATGTTTATTACCGTCATTTTTCTTCGATTTGCCTTTGTCTAGATGGAAATATCGTCTGAATATTATACTGTATGTTTATGTTTGTCTTTTGATGGTACCTTGGGTAGGTCTTAAGTAGTAGAAATAGCACACACAACGGAAGCAATGACGACACATTGCAGGGGATGGATATTCTGAAAAGATGACTAGACGCTGCCGGCTCTCACCCATTCAGATTCTCCATATTTAAAAAAAAAATTGCTTATTCTAATAATCTCCGCATTTTAGAGCAGTTCAGCAAGTTATTTGTTTCTGTAAGCTTTCAATGATAAATACAACAATCTTTGTCTATAACAATTAAAGAAAAAATGAAAGCAAGTTTTATTACCTTCAAAGTCAATGCCACAAACCATTAAGGCATCAACCAGGAAGAAAAGTAAATACAAGAGAAAAGGGTAAAAGGAGAGAGAGAGAGAGAGAGAGAGAGAGAGAGAGAGAGAGAGAGAGAGAGAGAGAGAGAGAGAGCCATTAACCCTAAGCAAAGTTGTGTTGCCAGCACTGTGCAAAAACCTACAACAAAAAACAAATGTGATCGAGACATTTGGATGTTTGGCAAAGTAATCAAAAACGGTAAGATTCGTCAAAGGCAAAACAAAACAAAACAACTACACACAAACATATTTCAAATGTCAGTGATAGCGTACCGCCAAAACAAAAAAACAAACAAACAAACAAACCGTAAACAAACGAATCTCAAGACTGATAGCGTACCGCCCAAAAACACGTTGACAAGTGTTGTGACTGGTTTGTCTACGTTTTTTGGCGGTGCGCTTTCACTACCATTTGAAATGTGTTCAGACTTCCGCGCCTGCAGAGGCCTCACGCTGCAGCTACACACAAACATGTGTCATTTGACAAACACAGCTACACAAACATGTGTCATTTGACAAACACAGCTACACAAACATGTGTCATTTGACAAACACAGCTACACAAACATGTGTCATTCGACAAACACAGCTACACAAACATGTGTCATTCGACAAACACAGCTACACAAACATGTGTCATTCGACAAACACAGCTACACACAAACATGTGTCATTTGACAAACACAGCCACACACAAACATGTGTCATTTGACAAACACAGCTACACACAAACATGTGTCATTCGACAAACACAGCTACACACAAACATGTGTCATTCGACAAACACAGCTACACACAAACATGTGTCATTCGACAAACACAGCCACACACAAACATGTGTCATTCGACAAACACAGCTACACACAAAACATGTGTCATTCGACAAACACAGCTACACAAACATGTGTCATTCGACAAACACAGCTACACACAAACATGTGTCATTCGACAAACACAGCTACACACAAACATGTGTCATTCGACAAACAAACAGCCACACACAAACATGTGTCATTCGACAAACAGAGCTACACACAAACATGTGTCATTCGACAAACACAGCCACACACAAACATGTGTCGTTCGACAAACACAGCTACACACAAAACATGTGTCATTCGACAAACACAGCCACACACAAACATGTGTCATTCGACAAACACAGCCACACACAGACATGTGTCATTCGACAAACACAGCCACACACAAAAATGTGTCATTCGACAAACACAGCCACACACAAATGTGTCATTCGACAAACACAGCCACACACAAACATGTGTCATTCGACAAACAACACAGCCACACACACAAACATGTGTCATTCGACAAACACACAGCCACACAGAAACATGTGTCATTCGACAAACACACAGCTACACACAAACATGTGTCATTCGACAAACACACAGCCAGCTACACACAAACATGTGTCATTCGACAAAACACCGCCGCTTCACACAAGCATGTGTCATTCGACAAACACAGACAGCTACACACAAAAACATGTGTCATTCGACAAACACAGCCACACACAAACATGTGTCGTTCGACAAACACAGCTACACACAAAACATGTGTCATTCGACAAACACAGCTACACACAAACATGTCATTCGACGCCTCTCTCCACACCCATCCTGTCCTCTCACTCCTTCAGAAACACATCAATTGACATAGTTACGCGAAAATGCCGACTCATCACCGCCGTCCCCGTCCCCCCCCCCCCCCCCCCCCCCCCCCCCCCCCCCCCACACACACACACACACACAAAGCGCACGAGCACACACAACACGCGCGCGCGCGCGCACACACACACACGCGCACACACACACACACACACACACACACACACACACACACACACAAGCAACACACAAGCAAAGCAACACACACACACACACACACACAACACAACGCGTGCAGGCACACAAAAACACACACACGCATGCACATACACACATGTATACACAAGCGCAAGTGCGCGCACACATAACTATGCAACTATCCGCACGCGCACGCACATATATGCATATTCAACCATGCGCGCGCACGCAAGACGTAGGCATCACACACACAAACACTCACGAACACGACGACCTCACCCCACACCACACACCGCGCGCGCGCGCGCACACACACACACACACACGCACGCACGCACGCACGCACACACACACAATGTGCGCGCCCTCGCCGGAAGCCGGTACAGAGTGTTAAGCGGCTCATTGGCACGTCACCACTTGCTGTTTTCTTGTCTTGCATCATTATTTTGAATTGATTGGACTTGATGAAGTGAACAAGATGCAAAGCATATAAACGTACTCCCAGTAAGTAGTAGTACAACAAAAAGAAAATATGTATATATAAATCAGTGACTATAGCACTTTCTCCCTCTTGGTGGTAGAAATTTTGTATGTAAGAGAAAAAAAAAAAAAAAAGAAAAAAACTGCTCTCCCCAGCAGGGAAATGAACCCAGGTCTCCTGCGCGACAGGCGGGGACACTATCCACTGTACTACCGGGGAACTTCGAAAGTTGGTTACACTTAAGTTTAAAAACCGTTATTGCTTAAACTGCACATTACAAATTTATTATTTTTAAAGCCGTTAGAGCGGCTGTTCTCGTAAAATAAAACATCGGGCATCATCCGTAACCCACAATATCTACAAATTTTCAGAAAGATCGGTCTAGCAGTTTTGTCTGGAGCGAGTGGAACACATTTTGACCACGGACGGACAGACAGACACACAGACAGCGGGTACCCTTTTTTTTTTTTTTCGAGCTGATTGTTTTATGTGCATCAACCTTTTCTTTATCCCGCCTGATGTACTACCACTATATTTTTTCCAGCCCATTTCGAAAACGATCTTCTGGCATTTTTTTTTTTAAACGACAAACAAAATATAAACAATACCTTTACGCCAAAAGAAAGACGTGAAATGTTCTTTAAATTCCTTTATGTAGTATATCAATTTGGTCTTTGATGAACAGACACAAGTCTCGTCTTTCTGTTTTTCAAACTCTTGGTATCAGAAATGAGGCATGACGATAAACTGTTCTTCGAGGATGGCTTGCTTACAAATGCCTGTTTTTCAAAAGATCTCATGACAACAACGCTTCCTATTTTTATTAGGATACAATGGGAGCTTATAATTATTCCCTATTTCTTTTATTTTTTTTCCTCGCAAGTTGTGCATATTTTTGGATTCAGATATTTTAGAATGACGAACATAAGAACATAGTTCAATTTCGGTTTTAGCAACAACTCTATTGCTATGGTTTACCGTAAAAATGATGAAATGACAAAAGAGGGAAGAAAGTGACAACGATGAATAACTGCTCGTCAGATGAGCGTGAAAATGAAAAGTGATTGATTGATGATAGAACAGAACAGAACATGGAAATGATGAATGACCGGCGGGAGAAGAACGAACGAGGAAACGAAGAATGACTGACTGGAACAGAGCGTGAAAAGGATCAATGGATGACAAGAAAAGAGTGACAGAGATTATAAGTGATAAGTGACTTACTGCAGAAGAAAGGACAAAATATGAATGACCGACTGGAGAAGAACCTGAAACACAATGACTGACTGACCGAGAAGAACCTGAAAACGATGAATGAATGATGGAGAAGAACCTGAAAACGATGAATGAATGACTGGAGAAGAACCTGAAAACAATGACAGACTGAGAAAGAACTTGAAAAACGATGAATGAATGATGGAGAAGAACCTGAAAACAATGACTGACTGAGGAGAAGAACCTGAAAACGATGAATGAATGATGGAGAAGAACCTGAAAACAATGACAGACTGAGAAGAAACTGAAAACGATGAATGAATGATGGAGAAGAACCTGAAAACAATGACTGGAGAAGAACTTGAAAACGATGAATGAATGATGAGAAGAACCTGAAAAACAATGACTGACTGAGGAGAACCTGAAAACGATGACTGACTGAGAAGAACCTGAAAACGATGAATGAATGACTGGAGAAGAATCTGAAAACAATGATGACTGAGAAGAACCTGAAAACGATGAATGAATGACTGGAGAAGAACCTGAAAACAATGACTGACTGAGAAGAACCTGAAAACGATGAATGAATGACTGGAGAAGAACCTGAAAACAATGACTGACTGAGAAGAACCTGAAAACGATGAATGAATGACTGGAGAAGAACCTGAAAACACAATGACTGACTGAGAAGAACCTGAAAACGATGAATGAATGACTGGAGAAGAACCTGAAAACAATGACTGACTGAGAAGAACCTGAAAACGATGAATGAATGACTGGAGAAGAACCTGAAAACAATGACTGACTGAGGAGAACCTGAAAACGATGAATGAATGACTGGAGAAGAACCTGAAAACAATGACTGACTGAGAAGAACCTGAAAACGATGAATGAATAACTGGAGAAGAACCTGAAAACAATGACTGACTGAGAAGAACCTGAAAACGATGAATGAATAACTGGAGAAGAACCTGAAAAACAATGACCGACTGGAGAAGAACCTGAAAAACAATGACTGACTGAGAAGAAGAACCTGAAAACGATGAATGAATGACTGGGAGAAAGAACGTTCAAGTGATGAATGCTTGATGACAGAGGTACGTGAAGATAGTGACTGACCGACTGGAGGAGAAAGTGAACACTCTGAAAGACTGACGGGACTAGAGCGTGAGAATGATGATAGGAGATGAACGGGACGTGAGGACAATGTGAGAATGACGGGGAAAAGGGAAACATGGATGAATGAATGACAGAAAAAGGAAGAAGAAGATGAAAGTGGGATGGGAGAAGAACCAAAGAATAATGAAGAATTGTTCGGACGAGATAACAAGAACGTATAATGGACGGGGTTAAAAACGGAACATTAGAATATCGAACGAAAAGCAGTACACGTGAATGATGACTAACAGACAATTATAAATGACCGGTGGGATGAGATGACATTATATCCATGAAGGAGAGGCGAAGAGCAGAGTGCTAAAAAAGATGAAGGACAGTAGCATCAGATTGCCAAAAGGAGGGTTCAGGAGAGGGAACAGGCGAGAAGAGCGTGAGAATGATAAAAACTATCAAATAGAACAGCGTGAGAATGATCCAAAGATAGACAAACTGAGGAAAAATGAAAGGAGAGAAACAATGCATTATTCACGAGGTGAAAAGAAGAAAAAGGTGAAAATGATGACCAAGGGACGGGACAAAAAAAGAGGGAGAGACAATTAGCGCCTGGACGATGGACTACATATAGGTAGGGCATTGTAGGAATAATTCAATAAAGGAAGACGTAGATGAATGAAATGACGACGAGAGTGATGACGAAAATGATGACAGATGGACGCAGTGAGGAAATGAAATGCGAAACTGACGAGACGAATAGACAAGAACCTGAAAATGATGTATAATGGACGGGAGAAGAACGTGAGGAATTTCTGCGATGGATAGGACTGGAAGCAGCGAATGACAGACGGATGAGAAGAATGAGGAGACGTTAACGGACGGGGAGAAGGACGAGAAGACAAGATGAAGGACAAGAACAGGGGGGGGGCACGTAGACATGAAGGAAAGAAAGAAGGAAGGAACATGAATAACAGACACAATGAGAACAAGAAACCGTGAGGGTTATGACTAAATGACAAGAACATGGCGAATGGTCGACGGCACTAGAACATGACAATATGAACGGATTGAGAAAAAAAGCGTGAGACTGACGAAAGAGGGACAACAGATGGGCGAAGAGGGGTGAATAACGGACGGAACAAAAACTAAAGAACAGCGAAAGACGGGAGGAAAGGAGAACTGAGAATGATGAAAGAGAGATGGGAGAAGAACCTGAGAATGATGAAAGAGAGATGGCAGAAGAACCTGAGGATGATGAAAGAGAGATGGCAGAAGAACCTGAAGAACCTGAGAATGATGAAAGAGAGATGGCAGAAGAACCTGAGGATGATGAAAGAGAGATGGCAGAAGAACCTGAGATTGATGAAAGAGAGATGGCAGAAGAACCTGAGGATGATGAAAGAGAGAAGGCTGCAGAACGTGAAAATGATGGAAAAGGTATGGGTGGGGACGGCAAGAAACTGAGGATGGCGCATATCATGGCCCCGACTGGAAGAAAACAATAAAACGCAAAAATGATGAGAGACTTGACGAAAACAGAACGTGAGATGAATAATGATCGAGATGATTAAAGCGTCAGAACCATGAATGAGGGGTGGGAAGAAAAAAGAAAGTGATATCTATGAACGGGAGGTGAAAAAAAAAAAAGTGAGAATGATAAATGATGAATGAAAGGTGACGGACATCATCGTGGATGGGAAAATAACGTCAGAACGATGAAGATAAAGACGGAAAAGAAGAGAGGAGTGTAAAACCGATGGATTAATGAACACTTGACAGCATCGGAAGGATGTAGTGATGGCCAGAATTAAACAAAGGAAACAAGGGAATGAGGAGTGTTTGTAAACAGAGAAAAGGAGAAGGTGAAAATGATGAATGGGAAACTGAATGAGAAAAGGGAGATATGGGGGAAGAACTGGAAATCATGGAGAACATGGAAATCGGGCATCCTAAGAGTAATTCAAAGATGAATGGAATGAGAAGGGAAATCAGAGAAAAAACGAATACTGGACTCGATATCAGAAAACAAATGAGAGCGAGAGAACAGCGAACGGCGAGCAATATTAGAGAAGAGAAAGTGGGAATGATGAATAACGAACGCGATGAATGGGGATGACGCGAAAACAAATGAACGTTGGACGGAGTGAAATGTCAAAATGATGACTGTTGGACCTGGGGTAAAGTTGTGAATAAGGAAAGTTGAACAGGGAAAACGTAAGAATAAAACATTTTGGAGAGGGGAAAAAAAAAAGAACAAAGCATTTTGGAGAGGGGGGAAAACGTAAGAATGAACCATTTTGGAGAGAGGGGGGGGGGGGGGGGTTTAAAAGTAAGAATAAAGCATTTTGGAGGGGGGGGGGGGGGGGGGGGTAAAAGGTAAGAATAAAGCATTTTTGGAGAGGGGGCAAGCGTGAGAATGATGAATGTTGGAAGGGAGGAAATGTAAGAATAATGAATGTCTGACCAGGGGGGGCACGTGAGAATAATGAATGTTTGACCAAGAGAAACGTGAGAATAATGAGAATGAATTTTGACCAAGAGAAACGTGAGAATAATGAATGTTGGATGGAGGAAACGTGAAAAATGAAACATTCTGGTGTGGCAGAAAACGTGAGAATGACGAATATTGCGCGGGGAGAAAACGTGAGAATATAATGAATGTAGGACTGGAGAAAACAGGAAAATGACTTTAAGACTGGGTTAAATGTGAGAATGATGAGTGTTGGAGTGGAGGAAACGAAAGAATAGTGAATGTAAGACAGGGGAAAAACTTGAAAAACGATGAATGTTGGACTGGGAAAATGTGGGAACGATGAATGTTGAGGTGGGGGTGGGGGTATATATGAGAAAGATGTATGTATAAATAGGGGAAAAGATGAATGTTGTACAGGGGGGGGCGGGGCGGAAGGGGAGGGGGGACACGTGACAATGGAGTAATGCTGAACTGAGGAAAACGTAAGTATGATGAAAATTGGACTGCGTGAAAGGGTGAGCAAGATAAATAATAGAAAACATGGTGAATGTTGGACGGTGTGTGTGTGTGTGTGTGTGTGTGTGTGTGTGTGTGTGTGTGCGCGCGCGCGCGCGCGCGTGCGCGCATGTGTACATGAAGGGGGGAAGGAGGTGGGGGCCTGAAAAATGAGAAATGTTGGACTGGGGGGAACTTGAGAGGGAGGAGTGTAACGCGAGAATTTTGAATAATGGACAGGAGGAAACTAAGAGAACGATGAATGTTGGACGGGGGAGGGGGGGGGGGGGGGGCTAATGGTGGAGGCAGGAAGGGGACGGGGAGTTGTGAGACGCGAGCATGTGAATGCTGGACGGGAGGACCCAAAGAAAGACGAATGTTGGAATGGGGGGGGGGGGGGGGGGGGGGGGGGAGGGGGGGGGTTGAACGCGAGAATGGTGTGAATGCTGGACGGGAAGAAGACTAAGAGAAGAGATGAAATGCTG
Organism: Conus betulinus; assembly: GCA_016801955.1. Taxonomy (NCBI): domain Eukaryota; kingdom Metazoa; phylum Mollusca; class Gastropoda; order Neogastropoda; family Conidae; genus Conus; species Conus betulinus. The sequence continues at coordinate 97,458 of JADBJO010004225.1, read as the reverse complement.
GATGGAGGGGGGAGGGGTGGGGGGGGGGTTTAATGGGGGAGGCGGGGGGTTTAATGGGTAACGCGAGAATGGTGAATGCTGGACGGGAAGAAAATAAGAAAGAATGATGAATGTTGGACGGGGGGGGGGGGGGGGGGGGGGGGGGGGGGGGGGGGGGGGGGGGCTAATTGGGGGGGGGGGGGGGGGGGGACGCGAGCATGGTGAATACTGGGCGGGAAAAATAAGAGAATGACGAATGTTGGACGGGGAGGGGGGGGGGAGGTTGAAACGCGAGAATGGTGAATGCGGGACGGGAAGGAAACTAAGAGAATGCTGAAAAGGGAGGGGGGGGGGGGGGGGGGGCTTAATGGGGGAGGCGGGGGGGGGGGGAGATTAAACGCGAGAACAGTGAATGCTGGAAGGGATATGGGGGGCTTAATGGGGGAGGCGGGGGGGGGGGGGATGAAACGCGAGAACAGTGAATGCTGGGAAGGGGAAGGGGGGCTTAATGGGGGAGGCGGGTGGTGCGGTGGGGGGGGGGGGATAAAATGCGAGAATGAACAGTGAATGCTGGAAAGGGATATGGGGGCTTAATGGGGGAGGCGGGGGGAGGGGATGAAACGCGAGAAACGCGAGAACAGTGAATGCTGGGAAGGGGAAGGGGGGCTTAATGGGGGAGGCGGGGGGGGGGGGGGGGGGGATAAAACGCGAGAACAGTGAATGCTGGAAAGGGGGAAGGGGGCTTAATGGGGAAGGCCGGGGGGGGGGGGGGGGGGGGGGTCATGAAACGCGAGAACAGTGAATGCTGGAAAGGGGGCGGGGGGCTTAATGGGGGAGGCGGGGTGGGGGGTGGGGGTGGGGATGAAACGCGAGAACAGTGAAATGTTGGAAAGGGGGAGGGGGGCTTAATGGTGGAGGGGGGGGGGGATGAAACGTGAGAACGGTGAATGGTGAAAAGGGGGGGGAGGGGGGCTTAATGGGGGAGGCGGGGGGAAGGGGGAGGATGAAACGCGAGAAACAGTGAATGTTGGAAGGGGGAGGGGGGCTCAATGTGGGAGGCGGGGGTTGGGGGGGGGGGGGGGATGAAAACGCGAGAACAGTGAATGTTGAAAGGAGGGAGGGTGGCTTAATGGGGGAGGCGGGGGGTGGGGTGGGGGATGAAACGCGATAACAGTGAATGCTGGAAGGGGGGGGGGGGACTTAATGCGAAGATGGTGAATGTGGGACGGGAAAGAAAAAACTAGAGAGAATGATGAACGTTGGATAGGGGATGAGGGTGGGGGGGGGGGGGTTAATGGGGGAGGGGGGGGGTGAATGGGGAAAGCAGAGGGGAGGGGCTTAGTGTGGGAGGCAGGGGGTGGGGGGGGGGGGGGGTGGGTGGGTGAAACGCGAGAAATGATGAATGCTGGACTGGTGGGGGTGGGGGGTGGTTAATGGGGTGAGGTGGGAGAGGGTGGGTTGAGATGCGAGAATAGTGAATGCTGGAAAGGGGGGAGGGGGGCTTAATGGGGGTGGGCGGGAGTGGGGACTTAATGTGGGGGGGGGGGGGGGGGGGGGGGGGGGGGGTTAAACGCGAGAATGGTGAATGCTGGATGGGAAGAAAGAAACTAAGAGAATGAGGAATGTTGGGGGGGGGGGGGGGGGGTGGGGGTTTAAATGGGAAGCGGGGGGGTGAAAACGCGAGAATTGTGAATGCTGGACAGGAAGAAACTAAGAGAATGATGAATGTGGGTGGGGGGGGGGGGGGGGGGGGGGGGCTAATGGGGGAAGCAGGGGGTGGGGTGGGGGTGGGGGTGTGAAACGTCAGAATTGTGAATGCTGGATGGGAAAAAAACTAAGGGCATGATGATGTTGACGGGGGAGGGGGGGGGGGGGGGGGGGGGGGGGAGCGCGGGAATGGTGAATGCGGGACGCGGGGACGGGAATGCGCGACGGGAAGGGAACTAAGAGAATGGTGAAATGTGGAAAGGGGTAGGGGTGGGGGTGGGGGCCTTAATGGGCGAGGGCAGGGGGGGATGACACGTGAGACAGTGAATGCTGGAAAGGGGGGGAGGGGGCCTAATGAGGAAGGCGGGGGGGGAGGGGGGATGAAACGCGAGAACAGTGAATGTAGGAGGGGGGGGGGGGGGGCTTAATGGGGGGTGGGGGGGTGGGGAGCGGACGGCGTGCATGGTGAATACTGAACAGGGATGGGGGGGCTTATGGGGGGAGGGGGGGGGGGGACGCGAGAATTGTGAATACTGGATAGGGGTGGGAGGGCTTAATGCGGGGGGGGGGGGGGGGGGGGTGTAACACGAGCATGGTGAATACTTGACAGGGGTAGGGGGCTTAATAGGGAATGGGGGGGGGGGGGGGGGTAATGCAAGAATGGTGAATGAATGGACAGGGGTAGGGGGGGTTAATGGGGGGGGGGGGGGGGGGGGGGGGGGGGGGGTAACAGGGGAAATGGAATGGGAATGATGGACAGGGAGGGGGGGGGGGGGGGGGGGGGGGGGGGTTAACGCGAGAATGGTATATGATGGACAGGTGTGGGGGGCTTAATGCGGGGGGGGGGGGGGTGGGGTGGGGGTGTGGTAAAGCGAGAATGGTGAATGATGGACAGGGGTGGATGGGGCTTAATAGGGGGGGGGGGGTTAACGCAAGAATGGTGAATGCTGGGACAGGGGTGGGGGCTTAATGGGGGGGTGGGGGGCTGAACGCGACAATGGTGAATGTTGGACAGGGGTGATGGGAAGAAACAAAGAGAAATGTTGGTGGGGGGTGGGGGAGGGGGGAATGGGTGGGGGAGCTTAATGGGGGGGGGGGGGGGGGGGGGGGGTGGGTGGGGGGGGGGGAGGCAAGCATGGCGAATGGTGGGACAGGGGTGGGGGGGAATTAATGGGATTGGGGGGGGGGGGGGGGTGGTCGGAGGTTGGGGGGGGGTTAACGCGCAAATGGTGAATGCTGGACAGGGAGGGGGGGCGGGAATTAGTGGAGGGGGGGGGGGGGGGGGGTTAACACGAAAATGGTGAATGCGGACAGGGGATAGGGGGCTTCATAGGGGGGGGGGGGGGGGGTGGTTAAACGCGAGAATGGTGAATGATAGACAGGGGAGGGGGGGCTTAATGGGGGGGGGGGGGGGGGGGCAGTAAACGCAAGAATGGTGAATGATGGACAGGGGAGGGGGGCTTAATGGGGGGGGGGGGGGGGGGGGGGGTAAACGCGAGAATGGTGAATGCTGGACAGGGGTGGGGGACTTAATGGGGGTGTGTGGGTGGTGGTGGGTGGGGTGTGTGTGTGGGGGAACGTGGAGAATGGTGAATGCTGGTCAGGGTGGGGGACTTAATGGGGTGTGTGTGTGTGTGTGGGGGGGGGGGGGGGTAACGTGAGAATGGTGAATGCTGGTCAGGGTGGGGGACTTAATGGGTGTGTGGGTGTGTGTGTGTGTGGGGGGGGGGGGAGTACGTGAGAATGGTGAATGCTGGTCAGGGTGGGGGACTTAATGGGTGGGTGCTGTGTGGTGTGTGGGGGGGGGGGGGGGGGGGGGGGGGTAACGTGGAGAATGGTGAATGCTGGACAGGGGAGGGGGACTTAAATGGGGTGTGTGTGGGGGTGGGGGGGGGGGGGGGGGGTAAACGCGAGAATGGTGAATGCTGGTGAGGGGAGGGGGAGCTTAATGGGGGTGTGTGGGGGGGGGGGGGGGGGGGGCAACAGCGAGAACACCGGTGAATTCTGGACGACAGGGGAGGGGGGAGCTTAATGGGTGTGGCGGGGGGTGTGTGGGGGGGGGGGGTAAAACGCGGGAATGGTGAATGCCGGAGAGGGGAGGGGGGCTTAATGGGGGAGGGGTGGTGGGGGGGGGGGGGGGGTAACGCGAGAATGGTGAATGCTGGACAGGGGGTGCGGGCTTAATGGGGAGGGGGGGTGGGCGGGGGGGGACTCGAAAATGGTGAATGCTGGACGGGAAAGGAACTAGGGGGAGGTGGAATGGGGATAGGTGGTGGGAGGGGGCTTGATGGAGGCAGGGGGGGGAATTAATGGATCTTAATAGTGAATGTTGGACAGGGGTGGGGGGGGTTAGGGGGGGGGGGGGGGGTAAACGCGAGAATGGTGAATGCTGGACAGGGGGGGGGGGCTTAATGGGGGAGGCAGGGGGGGGGGGGGGGGTAACGCGAGAATGGTGAATGCTGGACAGGGGTGGGGGGCTTAATGGGGGGGGGGGCTTAATGGGGGGGGGGGGGGGTGGATAACGCGAGAATGGTGAATGCTGGACAGGGGTGGGGGGAGCTTAATGGGGGGGGGAGGGGGGGTAATTAACGAGAAGGGTGAATGCTGGACAGGGGTGGGGGGCTTAATGGGGGGGGGGGGTGTTAACGGGGAGAATGGTGAAACGCGCGAGAGATGGGAATGCTGGACAGGGGGGGGGGCTTAATATGGAGGGGGGGAGGTAAGGCGAGAATGGTGGATGCTGGAAGGTGGGGATGCTTAATGGGGGTGGGGGGGGGGGGGGGGGGGTAACGCAAGAATGGTGGATGCTGGGAAGCGGAGGGAGAATGCTTAATGGGGGGGGGGGGGGGGGGGGGGGGGGGGGGGTAACGCGAGAATGGTGAATGCTGGACAGGGGAGGGGGACTTAATGGGGGGTGGGGGGTAACGGGGTGGGGGAATGGGTGAATGCGTGAACAGGGAATGGTGCACTTTGGGGGGGGAGGGGAGGGGGGAGGGGGGGTTTGGGGACTCGAGAATGGTGAATGCTGGACGGGAAGAAACTAAGAGAATGATGAATGTTGCAGGTTGGGGGGGGGGGGGCTTGATGGAGGAGGCGGGGAAGGGGGGGTGTCTTAACGCGAGAATGGTGAATGCTGGACAGGGGAGGGGGAGCTTAATTGGGGGGGGCAGGGGGGTGGGGGGTGGAACGCGAGAATGGTGAATGCTGGACAGGAAGGGGGAGCTTAATGAGGAATAATGAAGTGTGAGAATGGTGTGGGGGACAGGGGGGGGGGGGAGCTGATGGGGGAGGGGAGGGGGAGGGAAATGCTTAATAGTGAATGCTGGACAGGGGTGGGGGGGGGAGGGGCAGCCGGGGGTGGGGGAGGGGGGGGGGGGTTGTGTAACGCGAGAATGGTGAATGCTGGACAGGGGTGGGGAGTTAGTTGTAATGGGGGGAGGGGGGGGTGGGGGGGGGGGGGTAAACGCAAGAATGGTGAATGCTGGACAGGGGTGGGGGAGGTAAGGTGTGTGTATGGGGGAGGGGGGGGGGGGGGGGGGGTGGGTGAAACGCGAGAATGGTGAATGCTGGACAGGGGAGGGGGAGTTAATGGTGTGTGGGGAGGGGGGGGGGGGGGGGGGGGTAACGCGAGAATGGTGAATGCTGGACAGGGGTGGGGAGTTAATGGGGGAGGGAATGGGGGGGGGGGGGGGGGGGGGGGGGGGGGGGGGGGGGGGGGGTAACGCGAGAATGGTGAATGCTGGACAGGGAAGGGGGGAGCTTAATGTGGGAGGCAGTGAGTGTGGGTGGGGGGGGGGGGGGGTATGTTGCGGGGTGGACAGGGGGGGGGAACGCAAGAATGGTGAATGCTGGACAGGGGGGGGGGGGGTTGGGGGTAACGCGAGAATGGGGGAATGCTGGACATAGGGGGGGGGGGGTGGGGGAGGGGGGGGGGGGGGGGGGGTAACGCGAGAATGGTGAATGCTGGACAGGGGTGAGGAGGAGTTAATGGTGTGGGGGCGGGGGGGGGGGGGGGGGGGGACGCGAGAATGGTGAATGCTGGACGGAGGAGGGGGAGCTTAAAGGGGAGGAAATGTTGGACGGGGTGGGGAGAATGGGGCTGATGGAGGATGCGGGGGGGGGGGGGGGGGGGGGGGGTTCTTAAGGGGGGGGAGGCAGTTAAACGCTAGAATGGTGAATGCTGGACAGGGGGGGGGGGTAAATGGGGGGGGGGGGGAAGGGTAACGCGAGAATTTGAATGCTGGACACGGAGGGGAAACTATGGGGAGGATGGTGAATGCGGGACAGTGGGGGGCGGGTGCTTATTGGGGAGGCGGGGTGGGGTGTGGGGGGGGAAATGCAAGAATGGTGAATGCTGGACAGGGGAGAGGAGCTTAATGAAGGAGGCGGACGGGGGGGGGGGGACAATGCGAGAATGGGCTGAATGAAGGAGGGGGTGTGGGGGGTTTAATGGGGGGGGGGGGGGGGGGGGGGGTGTGTCTGAAACGCGAGAATGGTGAATGCTGGACAGGAGGAAAACAGAGAATGATGGCTGGACGGGGGGGAAGGGAGGCGGGGGTGCGGCGGGGGGGTTAAGCGCGAGAATGGTGAATGCTGGACAGGGAAAACTAGAGAAGCTGAATGGTGACGAAGGGGGGGGGGGGGGGGGGGGGGGGGGGGAGTAACGCAAGGAAAGGTGAATAATGATGGAAGAACTTGAGGGACGGTGGTCAACGACGAATGGTGAAGCGAAGGAAAGGAGGAGAAGAGTGACAAACAGCCCTAATGACAACAGCATGAACGAAAGAGCGGAGTGGGAACAAGCGCACAGAGATGAAAAAAGGATACGTGAGAATGATGACCTTGAGCACAGACTGAAACGGAATAGGAAGACGGAACGCCTGAATCGTGTATGCTTGACATGATGAGACGAAGAGAAAACAAAAAATGCCGAGTGTAAGACAGGGGCAGACCATGACGATAGTAAACGAAGGACAAGACGAGAAGAAGTGAACACGACAATGATAAACAGAGACGGAACGCTACAACTGGGGAACGTGAGAAGGATGAACGATGGACGAGTGAAGAAAAAGAGAGCGAAGATACATGGATGCGAGGAGAAGACAACGTGAAACTTGAATGATACTACGGAGGAGGAAAGGAGTTTTAGAGAATGAACGATGGATGAGAGAAGAACATAAGAATGATAAATGACAGGCGGGGAAGGGAAAGGGAGAAATGGATGCCGCTGAATATGGTAAGTCCATCCTACTGTTCAATAGTGCCTAAAGGAAAGTAAGGGGTAGGCGTGGAAATGACTATTATAAGTTCGTAGCAATGCAGAGTGACAGGTCAGCAGTGTATAAAAGGAACTGTTTGCAGCCAAGAAAATGAAAGGGGGTGAGAGGGGGGAAAGAGAGACTGCAGGACTTCAGAGGGATGGAGGTGTGTTTGGAAGGGCAAGATAACGTAACGTTGCTTAGAGACCAGCTTACCACAAAAGAGCCATGTCAGGGTTGTCACCGCGTTGAGTGTGTTTGGAAAAGACCAAATTTGACATTAAAGATTGGGGAATATGGAAACATGAATAATTGAATAATGTACAACAGCGGGTATGGGCGGTATCGAAAAGACCTAACTAATTGAATTGAAAAAAAAAAAAGGGGGGGGGGGGGGGGGAGGGAGGGGGGGGAGTGAAGGGCGTCAGGTTCAAATCCATGAAAACATTACAAGAAAACTGCGGTGCAAAAGCGTGAAACTGCCGCTGGACGGAGATGGAAATGGCGGTGGTGTGTCCCATCCCTTCAGCATGCCCACAAAATGTTTATACGATAAAGTGAAGGGTCTCTGGAGAAACATCAAGGTGTAAACTTGGAAAAGTAGGAATGAAGAGAAACTTGGACTGAAACGTGAAATATCCTGGTGTGAAGAATGCAAGTCATAAGCAAGAAAAAAAGAAGTAAAAAAAATGTGTTGTGATGAGCATCATAAACTCCTACGTTAATGGGAATTAGGGGGGGAAAAAATGGGATATTCATAGTCATGAGCAGCATCTATTGGAACTGTATATTTTTTGCAATTTGGACCTAAACCCTATCAGGGCCGTAAGCATCTATAAAACAATGTCAGTTTAATACAATATCGATCTTCAAACTGAGAATCAAAACACGCATGGACGAAAAAAAATTTAGATGCCAAGGTTTCTTTAATCTACATAATTTAAGACAGTTGTTTCAAGACCCTCTCTCACCCCACCCTTTCCCATCATTACACACACCAACCCATAAATAGTGTGCTCAGTGTAAAGCACCAAGGCCGTTGTAAGACGAATTCACATGCGCCTAGGGCTTCATGTATTGATATTCTGATGGTATCCTTGTTGTGTTGCATATACCCTCTACTCTCTACTCTCCCTCTCTTCCTCTCCACCCCCACCCCCTCCGACCGGTCTTCCTGTGGCGGTTATCCCGTCTGTCCTGCCACCTTGGTGAGTGTCGACGCCAAACATGAATGCGACCTCTCACCGAAAGTGGCTCGGGTGTCACTTCCCTGCACGGGCCTCTATACTGAGTCAGTTTTAACAGTTTAACGGGACGCGCGAGAAATCTCGGCAACAAGTGTCGCTGGACACTACTGGCGGTATCACAGAAGAGAACGCAGCAATGAAAAGCAGTTAAAGAGCGGTAGGCAAGCAAGCGACGTGTTTCACGTAAACGGCAGCGAAGTACACACTGAGCAGCACGGTCGTTACAGTCGGAAAAGAGTGAACAGCACAAAGCCTGGAGAACTCAGTGACACAGGTTAAAGAACTCAACCAGGTGCAGAAAACGTGGTCACTGAAAAAAAACGAAAAAAAAAACCCACAGAGCTGACCACCTCCAGAAATAAAACGGTGAATCTGGGGGCCCTTACACGGCAGCCTGTTTGTTGACCTAGGGTACGGTACAGGGAGCAAAACGGAAGTTAACCCTTAAGCAAAAAGTCAGGCGAGAGGTGAAACGTAGACACGTAGAACGGAGGGGAAAAAACGGTCTGATCACTCTGTGGGTGTGTGTGTGTGTGTGTGTGTGCTTCTTAAATTTCAGTTTCAGAGGAAGTGTGTGGGTGTGTGTGTGTGTGTGTGTGTGTGTGGTGTGTGTGTGTGTGCGTGCGTGCTTCTTAAAATTTCAGTTTCAGAGGAAAAGTGTGTGTGTGTGTGTGTGTGTGTGTGTGTGGGTGTGTGTGTGCTTCTTAAATTTCAGTTTCAGAGGAAGGTGTGTGTGTGTGTGTGTGTGTGTGTGTGTTGTGTGTGTGTGTGTGTGTGTGTTACAAATTTAAACATCTCCAGATATCATCAGACTTTGGATGGCTGGATACACACGGAGGAAGGTCTTGTCAGACCGAACTCTTCCAAATATGTGGCGAAAAAACAACCAAGTACTGTCATACTGGCTCCACAATCACCGGGCGAAGAAGTTAGAACTCCAAGGAGAAATAAATCACCCCAAACTGGAAGCATCATCAGAAACCAAACTGGCATGGCAGTATCGGAGATGGGCAGGGACAATGTCCGTTTCAGCGCAGCTCGAACTGATCGCAGGGAGCATTTCCAGGGCTGTCAACACGAACCCAAAAATAAACAAAATGCAAGCAAACAAAACAAGCAAAACACGAGCAAACATATAACAACAAGAAGCAACAAAACCAAGAAACAAAAACTCCCATCAAGAGAAAAACTCGGATTTACGTAATGGTTTACACTTCACATCAATTTCCATGCTGCAGTTCTTTCTTAGTCAGATAACAGTAAGCCATGTGAAATGAAGTGCGCCGACCACGCTGATAATTCTGCTCAGGTTTTTCTCTTAAACGCCGATTAAAATTATCCTTTTGAGATATAATTCCAATGCGACAAAGATGCATCAAAATACCTCATTAGTGAAACAGCACCACACAATGGGCAGCAAGTGTCTGCTCCAGTGGTTAAACTTTCACTGCCTCGTCATCAGATTAAAAGGAAGATCTTGCATCTTACAACGTTCACGAAGAAGAAAAAAGGAAAATGATTTGCAGAGCGCAGGAAAACGAGCAACCACAAATACAGAAAAGCGCTTGGCAGCAGTACAGTGAAAAAAAAATAAACCCAACTTTAAAAAGAGAGCAAAGTTAAAGAGAGGGACACAAAAGAAGACATTTCTGGCACCGGATTTTTTTTTTTTTTTTAAAAGGAGACTCGGGCACGGTTTACACTGAAAGATTCTCACCTCCCCCCTCTGCCCTGCATTCCTATGGCGGGAATTAAAAAGTATGCAGAGTGTTCAACACAGATTAAAGAACGGACCACAGAGGCCGAAAATGAAAAGGTGAAAAAACAGACAGACACAAAAAAAAAGCTGAAAAAGGCAAAGGAAAAAGAAAACAGAAATTAAGAGTACAATATCGCAAGAAGACTGGAGCACAAGTTATACAAAAAGAGCCCTACCTCCACCTCACCCACCCCTTCTTTTGGCATCGACTTTCCACTGTACAAGGCGAGTTCTAGGGGAGAGGTGTGCTGCAGATTGGCTCACAGGATGACCAAGATGACCGAGATGAAAAACAAACATATGAAAGGGACGGTCAAGCAGGTTTAGAAAAAAAAAATATCATACAGAACATCGTTACAGAAGAACTGTGTTCACATTGTGGCAACATCGGAAAGTGGTTTCTGGATACTCAGATAATGTAGTACACTGCAGGAATGAGTTTCGTGGGATCTCCAATGTCCTTTCCTTTAGAATGTTGTGAACGTCCTTTTCACTCACAGAATGTAAACTAGAGCAAGGAGGAGCTTCGTGGCACCTCTGATGTCCTTTCCTCTAGGATGTTGTGAACTTCCGTTTCACTCACAAAAAGAAAGGAAGCAGGGGTGGAGGTGGGGGGGGGGGGGGGGGGTGTGCACCTGTAGACCATGAGAGATAAATGCTAGTAGGGAGGAGGGTGGAAGGCGAGGAGGGTGGAAGGCGAGGAGGGTGGAAGGGTGGAAGGGGAGGAGGGTTGAAGGGGAGGAGGGTGGAAGGGAGGAGGGGGTGGAAGGGAGGAGGGTGGAACGGGGAGCAGGGTGGGAGGAGAGGAGGGTGGAACGGGGAGCAGGGTGGAAGGAGAGGAGGGTGGAACGGGGAGCAGGGTGGACGGGGAGGAGGGTGGACGTGGACGTGGAGAAGGGTGGAAGGGGAGGTGGGTGATAGGGGGGAGGGTGGAAAGGGAGGGGATGGAAGGGGAGGAGGGGTTTTGAAGGGGAGGAGGGTGGAGGGGAGGAGGGAGGGGAGGAAGGGAGGAGGGTGGGAAGGTTAGAAGGGTGGAAGGGAGCAGGGTGGAAGGGGAGCAGGGTGGAAGGAGAGAGGAGGGGTGGACGTGGAGAAGGGTGGAAGGGGAGGTGGGTGATAGGGGGGAGGGTGGTGGAAGGAGGAGGAGAGGGTGGAAGGGTAAGGGGGAGGAGGGTGGAAGGGGGAGGAGGGTGGAAGGAGAGGAGGGTGGAAAGGGGAGGAGGGTGGAAGGGGAGGGAGGGGGAACGGGGGAGCAGGGTGGAAGGAGGAGAGGAGGGTGGAACGGGGAGGAGGGGGTGAAGGAGAGGAGGGTGGAACGGGGAGCAGGGTGGACGAGGAGGAGGGTGGACGTGGAGAAGGGTGGGAAGGGGAGGTGGGTGATAGGGGGGAGGGTGGAAAGGGAGGGGATGGAAGGGGAGGAGGGTGGAAGGGGAGGAGGGTGGAAGGGGAGGAGGGTGGAAGGGGAGTTGGGTGGAAGGGGGAGAAAGGGTGGGTGGAAGGGGAGGGGAGGAGGGCGGAAGGGGAGGAGGGTGGAAGGGGAAGGGCAGAAGGGTGGAGGGGGGAGGGCGGAAGTGGAGGAGGGAGGAGGGCGGAAGGGGAGGGTGGAGGAAGAGGAGGGTGGAAGGGAAGGGAGGAGGGTGGAAGGGGAGGAGGGCGGAAGGGGGAGGAGGGTGGAAGGGGAGGGGGGGGTGGAAGGGGAGGTGGGCGATAGGGGAGGAGGGTGGAAGGGGAGGGGAGGAGGGTGGAAGGGGAAGGGCAGGAAGGGTGGAAGGGGGAGAGCGGAAGTGGAGGAGGAGGAGGGTGGAAGGGGAGGAGGGGTGGAAGGGGAGGAGGTGGTGGAGGAAAGAGAAGGGTTGGAAGGGGAGGAGGGTGGAGGAAGAGGAGGGCGGAAGGGGGAGGGGGGAGGAGGGCGGAAGGGGAGGAGGGTGGGGGACAGAAAGCTGAGGAAGCAGCGGTAAGGGGTGGGAGAGGTGTTGGCAGACGTCTCCAATGAAACATCGGAACAGATTATTACACGGTTCTTAATCACAATCGGCTGCTAGCGCTACGGACACAAGTTTACACCGTTACCATCACTATCACCATCACTATCATAATAACTATCGATATGATCATCATCAACAGCAGCAACAGCAATAGTGGTAGTAGTCGCAGTTTTTTTTAAATTATTTTTTTTTCATCTGTCCATTACCCCTCTGACCGCCATCCCAGCCGAATTCTCTCTCCTCCATCGAATGTTCACAGCTGAAAAGAATGTGCTGAGGAAGAGGGGTATCGACTTTTTCTTAGAGAAAATACGAACCTGATGGCTCAATTAGACGTAGGACACACGGTTGTGAGATCGCTCTGACGTGGGTTTCCGTAGTCTGATGGAAAATGATGCAACAACGATGAACAATTTCTGACCATACGACCTACACTTTACACGCTTTTACACCTTCGATAAGGAAAACTATCCAATCACATTATCTCCCATCCCACCTAACGCACCACCCCCCAACCTCGCCC
>JADBJO010004225.1:75000-80000 GCA_016801955.1 Conus betulinus | reverse complement strand
CTATCAAGGCTATGCCCTATCAAGGCTATGCCCTATCAATGCTATACCTGTCAATGCTATGCCCTGTCAATGCTATGCTATACCTATCAATGCTATGCTATACCTATCAATGCCATACCCTATCAATGCTATGCCCTACCAATGCTATGCCCTATCAATGCCATGCCCTATCAATGCCATGCCCTATCAGTGCTATGCCTATCAATGCTATGCCCTATCAGTGCTATGCCCTATCAGTGCCATGCCCTATCAGTGCTATGCCCTATCAGTGCTATGCCCTATCAGTGCCATGCCCTATCAGTGCCATGCCCTCATCAGTATCAGCTATGCCCTATCAGTGCTAACAAGGAAGCGGAAGAAGGTTATCGTTTTTCTCAGCACCTCATTTCTACCGTCAGTACATGGTCACCGATTCCCGCTGAATTCATTTCAAATCTCACTCACCATGAACCACCACACTGAGGCTTGTAAGGTCCCCCCCCCCCCCCCCCCCCTCTCTCTCTCTCTCTCTCAAAACCCCCACCCCCACCCCCCGAACTCGTTAATTTTTTTTTTTCGTATCAATCATACGGAAATTTTGTCAATGATGTAGCCACTATTTAAAACTTTCACTCATTTGAAATGACCTTTGCTGTCAACCGTTCTGGAACAAACAAACAAACAAACAAACAAAAAACACTGCCTTAAGTTCACACGGAACAATCGGTGTAAAGGCGGTCTGTACCTGTCAGAATGTCGTCACAATCTTAATCTTACTGACGTCCCTTCAAACCTCATTTCATGTAAACCATGTTAAACCCTATCGGAATCGAATCTGAAACTCTTCAAACGAACAGAAATGGTTCAAAATAACTGTGAAATCGACCTGAATGCTCTGCTGAATGTTAAAGTCTTGGCATATGCTTGTTTACACTGCTGAATAACTCCGTTCGATACCCCATATACCTGCTTTACATTTTTGTGAAAAAGAAAAGAAAAAGAAGCAGACTAAACACGTTTCCCAATCAGTGTGGTTTAATTTTTAAAAAAAGAGAGAAGAGCGGGAGGATGGGGGGGGGGGGGGGGGGGGGGGGGGGGGGGGATAGGATCAGTGAAAAAAAAAAAGGTGAATTTCACTGCGAGTGACAGCACTGAATGACACGAAGAAAACAAACAGAAAAAAAAAAAAGAAAGAAAGAAAAATACAACAGTGGCAGTAATTACTAGCAACACTATACCTATCGCAGTTATCAACATTATTTTTCCGTTTACAACGAGTACTACTTTTTCTAGTACTGCTACCGCTGATGGTGCTTCGACACGATTTTTACTACTACTACTACTACTGCTACCACTACTACTGCTACCAATACCACTACTACTGCTACCACAACCACTACTACTGCTACCACTACCACTACTGCTACCACTGCTGAAATGATCACAGACCGGCAGGAATGAGGGACAGAGAAGCAGGCCCGCTCTCCATCCCCTGGCGCCCCCAGCTGACTGCCAAATTTGATCATGAAGAGTCTCCACATTAGAACATTCCTTTACTTCCATATGCAATGACTGTCACGACTTTAGGGTCCTGATGATCTCAAAGAGCAATAATTTGATCAAGTACATCAACCAAAACGAAAAAAAAAAAACAACGCGAAGTACATGGACAGAAGACTGGAAAAAATAACCGAAACCGCTCTCCAACATCTTCCCCCCCCCCCCCCCCCCCCCCCCCCCCCCCCCCCCCAAGAAAAAAAAAAAAAAAAAAAAAAAAAAAAAAAAAAAAGGGGGGGGGGGGGGAAGCAATCGTCAGGCCAATGTTGCAATGCATGTTTACATATGATTCAATGGCTGATGCAGTCTGCATGACTTAGTTTGATATGTCCTAAGATGCCAATCGTCCACCTTGTATAACATGCATTGATTTACATGACTATCTACGTTTGCCATTTTTTGTGCCCCCTCCCTCCTTACCCTCTCTCTCTCTCTCCCTCCCCCCCCCCTCTCTCTCTCTCTCTCGTGTGTGTGTGTGTGTGTGTGTGTGTGTGTGTGTGTGTGTGTGCGCGCGCGCGTGCGTGCGTGTGTGTGTGTGTGTGTGTGTGTGTGTGTGTGTGTGTGTGTGTGTGTGTGTGTGTGTGTGAGCGCCGGCCTCCGTGCCTGCATGTGCGTTTGTGCGCGTGCGCGCGCGCGCGCGTGTGTGTGTGATCGCGCGCGGGGGGGGTGGGGTGTGGGGTGTGGGGTGTGCATTCGCGCGTGTGCGTGTGTTCGTGTGTGTGTGTGTGTGTGTGTGTGTGTGTGTGTGTGTGTGTGTGTGTGTGTGTGTGTGTGTGTGTGCGTGCGCGTGCGTGCGTGCGTGCGTGTGTGTGTGTGTGTGTGTGTGTGTGCGCGCTGACAGAACTTTCGGTCCTCTGCGTGATGCCAGCCCTGAAATGGCTCCTGCTGGTCGGCTGCGCTACAACGCAATGCCTGTGACTGAGTCAACATCACCAACAGCTGACCTGGGGTTTGGTTCTCAAGGTATTCCAGGGCTCTAAGCTAAGCTGACGGACGGAAAAACAGATGCCGCCAACACTTTGGTCGCCTACAACATCAGAGAGGACATGTTGCTGATGCCAGGTGGGCAAAGATATTTTACAGAGTAACATAATGCAGGGTGTGCACCGGGTATCCCGCACTTTAAGGTGACAGTAACATAATGCCAGGTGTGCACCGAGTATCCCGCACTTTAAGTTGACAGTAACATAATGCCAGGTGTGCACCGAGTATCCCGCACTTTAAGTTGACAGTAACATAATGCCAGGTGTGCACCGAGTATCCTACACTTTAAGGTGACAGTAACATAATGCCAGGTGTGCACCAGGTATCCCGTACTTTAAGGTGACAGTAACATAATACCAGGCGTGCACCGGGTATCCCACACTTTAAGGTGACAGTATTATACCAGGCCGGCACCGGGTATCCTGCACTTTAAAGTAACAATATCATAATACCAGGTGTGCACCGGGTATCCCACACTTTAAGGGTGACAGTAACATAATACCAGGCGTGCACCGGGTACCCTACACTTTAAGGTGACAGTTTTATAAAACCAGGCGCGTACTGGGTATCCTACACTTTAGGGTGACAGTGATAAAATGCCAGGCGGGCACCGGGTATCCTACACTTTAAAGTAACCGTATTATAATAACAGGCGCGCGCTGGGTATCCTACACTTTATAAATGGACAGTATTATGATATCAGGCGTGCACCGGGTATCCGGCGCTTTGCAGTGAGTGTAGTATAATGTCAAGCGCGCACCGGGTGTCCTACACTTCACGGCGAAATATTAACTTAGTGTCAGGCGTGCTTCGGGTTTTCAACATCTTACAGAGAAACTAACAACGCCAGGCGTGCACCGAATATCCTACACCTTACGGAGAGAGCACCAATGCCAGGGGTGGATTGGGTATCCTCCACCATACGGCGAAAGTAACATAGTGCTACGTGTGCATGGACATCCTACACATCAAATCAGGGATTAAATAACATGGTGCACGGAGTGCACGGATATCCTTCATCTTACGGCAAAAGATACATGGATACCAGTACACACTGTGCGGCGAAAAGGAACATGGTGCCCGGTGTGCACGGATAGCCTGCACCTTACAGAGAAAGGAACATGGTGCCTGGTGTGCACGGATAGCCTGCACCTTACAGAGAAAGGAACATGGTGCTAAATGTGAACAGGAATCCTACACCGAAAATAACATGGTGCCAGAGATGAACGAATATCCCACACCCAAAACAATATTGTGCCAGTTACAAACGGATATCTTACAATAAAAATAACATGGTGCCAGATATGAACAGATATCCTACACACCCAAAATAACAAGGTGCCAGGTATGAATGGATATCCTACACCCAAAATAACAAGGTGCCAGATATGAACGAATATCCTACACCCAAATAGCAAGGTGCCAGATGTAAACGGAATATCCTACACCCAAAATAGCAAGGTGCCAGATATGAACGGATATCCTACACCCACTTAACAAGGTGCCAGATATGAACGGAATATCCTACACCGAAAACAACAAGGGTGCCAGATATAAACGGATATCCTACACCGAAAATAACATGGTTCCAGATATGAACGGAACATCCGACACCGAAAATAACATGGTGCCGGGTTGACCCAAGAGTGACGCGCCGCGTTCGCAGTTTGAAATTCCGATCTACATAAACATTCTCATTTCCACTGCCCGTTTTAATGCGCTGTTCTCCTGCTTTCCCGTGCTCCACCTGCCCCGCCCACACACACGGCAGTCTGAAAGGGTTACCCTGTCACGTAAGTTATGGTGCATGTGAACACACCTGAATGTCACTATCCAAACAACTGTAATAAGTAGATAGCCCTAATATGACCAATGTACCTTTCTCAACAACTATAAAAAAAAATACAAAGCAGAGGGCTTGAATTGGCCAGTGAAACTATCCCAACAAGTATACACAGTGGACAGCTCTAATATCGCCAACTGCACGGAAGATAGCTGTCAACATCATGAGGAAGGCAGTAACAAACTGTAACATCAAAATTTCAAAACAGAATAAGGTCAAGGACATCATGAAACAGGAAAGACATATGAGGCCGCGGGAAGAAACGAAAGATCGACAAGGAAACCAAAACCAAGGAAAAAATGGATTGTGAAACTATGACGAAAGGAAAGATGGGTGCGGTTATCATGAGTATGGAAAGATAGATGACGACATGACGAGACAGCAAAGAAAAGAAAAACACACGAATGTGCCTCTGACAGAGAACACAACATACCAAGGATCGGTGTGGACATCATTACGAGCAAATATGGATGTGGACAACGCAAGAAAGGACAGATGGAAGAAGACATCCTGAGAAAGGAATGATGGATGTGGGCATCCTGAGAAATGAAAAGATGGATGAGGACACATTGAGAAAACAAACATGGTTGTGGACGTAATCAGTAAGGAAAGATTTTGTTTTCCTACCTTTCGGAGA
>JADBJO010004225.1:55000-67500 GCA_016801955.1 Conus betulinus | reverse complement strand
CGCTCTCATTGACACTGTGGTCTGCCTATTTGGGTAGAGTCGACTGAAGAGCTGCCTGCTGATGGTAATCATTTGTGCCCTGTGTGTACAGTCTTATGTTGGAATCTGGAACTTTTTATGCGCTGACCATCTTCCAGGGTGATTCACTTCAGGGTCATGTGCAACGCTGACTAGAACTGTCCAAAATGGACGATGGGCAGCGGAGTTTTACTTACGTGTCCACCTGAAGATAACTCAGAGTGTGAGTGTACCTAAGCGTCTGCGCATCCATCTACATTAGTATATGCACATAAGTGTACATCAGAATCTGCATATGAGTGTATACCAGTGAAAATTAGTATTTCCACACCGGGACGATTTTTGTGCCAATACAGTTCTACCTACTCATCAGACCAGAAAATAAATGAGACAAAGCAAAGGATGATTCTATCAATAAAGAGGGTGTGATTATCTTATCCAAACAACTGGATTCTCCTGGAGGCGAAAGCGTGGGAAATGTATGAGGGACAAAAAAAGCAATGCTTGCACGCGAACATACCACGGACAACCTATATAGCAAATAAATAATGTATTTATCTGTTGGCTTGTTTCCTCTTTATTTACCAGCTGTCATGGCACGAACTTTGTACATGTGCAGCAGTTTGATTTCTTGTTGTTGTCGTTGCCGCTCTGTCCTTACTGCCCACATGTACAGCAGCGGGTTGAGAGCAGAGCCGAGTGGTAACACGAACACAACCATGGTGCCATAGGTCACATGAAAAACACCAACACCATGTAAAGTCATCGTCATAATCACTCCGAACACCAACCAGCCCAGCAGCGTCTATGACAGACACTTTTCTCAGCACGTGAATGAGGAATACACTAATCTGTGTGTGGGAGTGAGTGTTAACCTGTATTTGGGCGTTTGCCAGAATAGGACGCCTTGCCCAGCTGCAATCATTGAGCAGAGGATGAAATTGATTGCCGCAATAACTGTGAGCCATGTAAACCTTTGTCTGGAGAGATAGTGGTCACCTAAAGCCAGACGACACAGACCTGACTGACCTTGGAGGCCCCAGCGGGACAGCCCTGGAGAAATGGAATTGATGCCAATAGGATTCCAAGCATCCACACTGCTGTACAAACTATATCCATCAGATGTCCTTTGACTCTCCACAACCCGTTAGGAACACGAACACTAATTACATGATACACAGTAATGAACCATATGATCATCGGCGACACTGTACTGGACAAAACGAACAGAAAACCAGCCGCTTTGCAGGTAACACCGCTGGTCCATGATTTTTCAGTCTCCATGTATCTTCCGCGTAACATCAGGTCTGCCGCCACAACAATGGCGACGTGGCATCCCATAGAGGTATCAGCAAACTGCAAATTGGAAATGAGCGTCATGAAATGGTGTCCAACCATGTGGCTGACTTTGAACGAAGCGGCCAGGCAGGCCACGCAGCCTGCCACACTGGTCACAGCCGTCAGCCCAAAGAAAGCCCTGGACAGCTCACTTGGTAGCAGCGTTGCGCATGACGGAAGTGCAGCGAGACGAGAAACACACATGACTTCCTCCGAGTGTTTAGGAAGCAGATGCTTACAGCAAATTCTGTAGTTAGGTGAATAAAGACGTCGTAATTTATCTGACCTTGACAACATATCTAACGGAAAATTGTTAAGTCTATTCCCCCTTAGATCCAGCTCTTGGATTATTGGCATAGTTTTTAAACCGGTCCGACTAATTGTTTCAACAGCACAAAACGACGCGTTCAACATTTTCAAGTGAGGTAGATACAGAGTTATGCTAGTATGAAGGACATTAGTATCGGTTTGGGACAAGTCCAGTCCATTCAGTAAATACACGATCTGCTTCGTCGTTTTCATGTTATTTTGTTGAGAGGGTTATTTCTTATCCAAAGAATTCGTAAATTGGTAGCTGAAGAAAAACAGCCATATCAAGATTTCTGATGTTGTTATGAGCAAGACCGACATCCTTCAAGTGTACAAATCTAGTGTGCGAAATATTGGGGATAGAACAATGATGTAAAATCAAAGTAACAAGATAAGTCTTTGTTTGGAAATCATTCAGCGACATGTTTGAACCTGTTGCATCTACGTATCGCAGCTGAGGAAAAAAGCCAGAAAAGAAAGGTTCTGAACACAGGAAAACATGACCTTGACACTGACATCCTTCAGGGCAGCTCCTGTCACACATCAGTTCATCATCACGTTGTGGGCACTGACCCCAGCCATCACACAGATGATCTCCGTGCACACAGATTCTGGACGCTCGACATCGGTAGAAACCAGGGCACTTCATTGTCTCACACTCGTGCTCATCCTCTCTCCATATACACAGTCAGAGAATCCATTACATCTAGTGTAGACAGGCAGACAGTACAGCCACTCAGTTATACAGCGATAATGAGTATGAGGACAAGAGTGGCCAGCTGTCATCAGCTGTTGGGTGAAGTAACCTGCCCCATCCAGATCCACGTAAAATTGTTGTCGCTTCATGTCTTCCTCTTTGATCCGGTCATGGTAGGTGGCATCACTGGGACACTCAATTTCATCGGAATCATCCAGACAATCTGCGCGTTGATTGCAGTGCTGACTGAGTAACACACATTGGCGGTTCCAGCACTGAAAACCAGCACATGAAAATTCACAGAATAATTCATCGCTTCCATCGGGACAGTCCTGTCTGATGTCACACAGCAAAGTGTGACGCATTGTCGTCACGTCGTCATCGCATCTAAACGGGACGTAGGGGAGCCGCCTTCCTTCAAATACTGTGTCGCCAGACTGTGAGTCGCTAATGTTCAACCATTTATAGGGCTTTACATCTGTCGCTTTCATACAGTGCCACTTGACATCAGACAACAGAAACACATGTGCAACACAACTGTGGAGCAAACAAACAAAATGCTGCCGCGTGTTGGTGTAAACGTATTTTGACGGCCATGACTGAGCCAATGACACAGGAGAATGAAGAGCACCACGTGACGGTAATTTGACTTCACATATGAATAAATCAATGTTACCATGCTCCAGGGTCTGAATCCATCGGTGTGTGGCATACATATCTTGTTCAATCCTGGAAGGAATGTACTGACGATGTGAATTAATATGATTCATGTTGTAAATCAAGCTGCCATCAAACCACGCCCGAAACTTGCTGTATAGAAAGGGAAGAGAATGCCAGCCTGACCTCATCCCTACTGCTGCTGCAAAGGTGAGATACCTGGACAGTACACGCTGGAACTCCACCTTTCCTTGCTTGTTTTCACAGACGCTAGAGATCCACCTATTTCCTGGCACACAGTGTCAGAAAACACAATGGACACACTAAGTATACGATGCATTAACCTGAAACACTTGTCACGTGATGCAACCAGCCCCTTGCAGTCAGCGCTGCTGAAGGGACAGTCCCTGTTTTTCATCCCGTCCGTCTTCACAGTCTGTCCACTGATTACAGTGCAGGTGAGGCTGAACATCAGAATAGTATGGCACAGAGCAGTTGAATAAACCACTGGGCAACTCCACTGGCTGTTTGCTTGTAGGAAGCACCGACACGAGCAGTATCAAACCATTCTTCTTCTGACAATCATATTTGTCAAAGATTTCGAGGTCGGAAGTTTCCATAATTACAGGCGTCAAAAATGTGGTGGATGCTTTTTCCAGATGCCTTGCAGCTGTAACTGGATCTAGGAAAATGAAATTATGCTATTCGAACCCTCCTTGGATTGGATTTGTCGAAAAGTCAAAACATGTGTCATAGGCATACTGGAATTTGAAGTAAACCTCATGATAAAAGTGTTTTTGAACAGCTCATATGCGGTGTGATTAAACGTGTGGAATGTTTTTGGACATGCTTCACAACAAAACCACGAGACTTCACAGGCTCAAAGTGAATCAACAACCAGAGGATTGTTTATGCTTACTTTTAGCATACTGTTTGTATCTGAGTCCACGAAACTCTCTTCTAAATCATGAACATTGCATTCAATGCTGAAACAACCAGTCTGACGATATAACACTTCAGTTTTCCAATTCCTGGATTCACAGTCATACGACAGCCGTCGGACGCGAGCCTGCACATACATACCTAGGGGCACCTGCACGCGCAGTGTACAGAAAGGTTTGACATGCTCACATACCCCAAATACCACACCGTGGTGAGAGGTCTGTGGTAACGACCGGCTTTCACAGCTTGAAGCATTGGCCTGTTGGATGGTGATATTGGTGCTGTTTTGACTCGTGACATATTCCACGCCTGGACAAATGTTGGTGAGTTTCCATAGCCCAGAAATCGGATCAATGTATGAAACGTTCCAACTTCGTTGTTGTGTGGAAATGCCAGCACTAAGGAGAATCGCCATGAATGAACAAAGCTCTGTGATGTAAACCATCATGAAGTTGACACTGGTGATTGGGATTCAGCTTAGCACCAACAAACTTTCCATTTCCACACCGTTCAGCTTCAAAACTTAATCACAAAAGTTAAAGACCTAAGTACTATATGTTTTAATTTCAACAATTATGGTTGTTCTTAAAGCATGGCAGACGCCCCCCAGATGATCCATCTCACAAAATGAATATTTCCAAGAAATAGTCAGATTATATGAGAGGAGTTTAGATGCGCGACATGGAAAGCCTTTGGTTATTTGCTGGTCAATTTGAAACAGTACACAGAGGGTCATTTGCATCCACGAACAAATACGCCCCCCCCCCCTCCCCCCCCCCCCCCCCCCCCCCGACTGACACATCATTTATTACCAAAGTGTGTCGTCCAAGGGGAAAAGTAATATTCAAATATTGAAGCTTATTGAGTAAAGCTAAACTGTCTGTGGCCAGAGGGTGCTATTAACAGCCAGTGAGGATCCAGTCGGAACCTCTGGCCAGTACACGATGCATGCTCTGAGGGGCATCGTCTCTTTGATCTAATATGGACAAAAAAGAAATATTTGGGTAAATATGCAAAGGTTTTGTGTGTGTGTCTGCTGGTAGTGGTATTGCCTGTTGTGTGTACAGACGAGTCAGTATCGGTTGCCAAATCTGCATTGGCCAATGAAGAACCACTGTCACATCTCTCTCTCTCTCTCTCTCTCTCTCTCTCTCTCTCTCTCTCTCTCTCTCAAGGTAAAGTTAAGATCTTGAAGGCGAATTAGGGAGTAATCTTTTTTTGTGTGGGAGAGGTTTGCCAGTGAGTTAGGTCTGTTGGGAAAGAAAAATTGTCTCAACTGAGGGCTGCCAAAGCATCAGAGAAAGATCGCTACCATGATCTACGACCACTTGGTCATCGAGGGGAAGAAATTCATCCGGGCTGGTGATGACACAAGCATTGTAGACGTACCATAGGAATACGGCCAGCCTAGTAAAACAAATGTTCTTGATGATTTTTGATAAATCTTAAATAAATGTTAGCGAACCGCCAAGAGAAACGTGGACAAACGAGTCCCAAGACTCTTGTTTCTTGCCGGTTTGCCCTTTCGCGGTTCACTCTTGTCTTGTGACTCGTTTGTCCACGTTTCTCTCGGCGGTTCGCTGACATTTATTTAAGATTTGTCTAGATTTCTGCCTGCAGTCGTCTCACTTTACAACTAGATCGATTTGAAATAGTTTATGTGTGAACAGGATTGGTGTAAATACAAGTGGGCAACATTTTTTGGAAAGGGGATGGTTTTAATGTGCAGATGACGTGGCACGGGGAATTCAAAATAAAAAATCTGACTTCAGTCCGTGCTTGGATCGGCAGAGCGTTTTCTTGTAGTAAGGACAGTGGTACGTAGGCACCCTTGAGTGTTTCAAAGTGTGAATAGCATGTCGGACGCATACACGATAATGAAGAATGTGTGATGACTGGTTCAGTGTTCTGAAAACACAGAACCTTTCTTTGATGAGTAATGGTTATCATTCTGTATAGGATAATGTTAGCAACACAAGAATCTATTTTTCTACTTTGGAATGCTTATGGTTAGCTCTGTAAACTTTCTGATCCTAATGTTATTTAATGTGCTCCTTCTTCTGATTTCATTTTTCTTGTTAAATATTTTTGACAATTTCTGGTCTTTCATGTTTTCTGATCACAATGTGTTCCTTAGAGCTGCAGTTACATTTACTCAGCGTGGAAGGAGATCAGGGGCCGTAACATTTCCAATAAGAAATAGCGTATTAAACCATGTGTCAAAAGTGAGTGCTGATTATGACAATGTCTTATTGTTTGTTATTGATAAAAATCCATTTCATTTGACGGATGATATTCTGTATGTATGTTCCCCATGAAAAATATCTGTATTATGCTGTATGTAATATTAATAATGATATTAATCAATTGGAGCATCGCGAAATAGATAATTTGTATAACGAGGATGAAATATCAGTATTAATGTGTGGTGACCTTGATGGCCGAACGGCTGATATTTCACTACAATTTGATGAACAAACAAAGCTGTTTTCATGGTTTGATAAACTTGATGTTGTTGAAATAAGACATCACTCTCAAGATATGGTGTTAGATGCTTATGGCGAATGTTTACTAAACATGTTGTAACGCTCTGGGTTTATGTATTTTAAATGGTGTATGTCCTAGTGATGACAGTTACTGTTTCACATATATTTATGAATCTGGTAGTAGTGTGAACGATTGCTTTGTTGCTTCTTGTGACCTTTTTGATTTCACACAATTTTCGTGTAATCTTCATGTAAGAGAAAGGATGGAATCAGATCACATACCTTTTGAATGCCATGCGAATGCACCAGGTTCTAGTTATTGTGATAATATAAAGCAAGAAACGAAAGAGAATTTTTCAAAAAATTTGTTTGGAATAATAACTGTGCCTCTGAATTCCTAAATGGGATGCTTTCAGATGAAATGAAATGAAAGTGTTTGCATGCCATTAATTTAATAGATACGAATAGAAACGATTCTCTTGATTCGTTTATCAATTTTGTTAAAGAAGCTGGTGAATGTATGGAAAAACGAGTATGTGTGAACATGACAAGAAGACAGAATGATTGGTTTGATCGAAAGTAAACACAAGCTAACAGAAATGTCAGGAGTTTACTTAGGGTATGGAAAAAAACCTTAGATAGAAATGACCGACACTTATATTCACGACTAGAGTATAAAAATTGATTGTATAGAAAGCAAAAGTCACCCAAATGATAAACTGTTTAAAGAAATTGTTACTAATATGTGTAGCCAGCAAGATTTTTAAGCATCAAATAGGCATTTAAAACGCGAGCACATTAACAGAATAGTATCACTATAGAGCAATGGTGTTATCATTTTAGAGACGTGTTGGAAGAGGATATAAGATTTGAAACAGATACTTGTGAAAATGGAACATTAAATGATGAATGTGCTGAATTTTTTGACAGACTTATCGCAAAGCATGAAGTACAGTCTTTAATAAGAAACTGAACAATGGTAAAGCAGCAGTGCCTGATAGAGTTGTCGATTAATTTTTTAATGACGTAGGGGACGTTGGCCTTCATTTGTTGTTGTTGTTGTTGTTGTCGTTGTTGTAAAATTAAAAGAATTTTCTCCGAGAATTGGACCAGATCGATCATCTTACCTCTGTTTAAAAAGGGCGATGAAAATAATTTTAATAATTTCATAGAGGAATCTCCTTGTGTGATGTAGCTAGTAAACTTTATGGATCTGTAATAAACAAGAGATTATCAGAATGGATCGAACTGAACAGCATAACTGGTAAATACCAAGCAGTTTTTGTAAAAAGAGTAGTAGTATAATCGATCATTTGTTCACTTTATTGGCTGCTGTCTAGGAGCCAAATATTCGTAAGTTTTATATTGCATTTATGGACTTCAAAAAGAAGGCTTTGATTCTATTTATAGAAAACTTTTGTGGTCAATATCAGCAAAACATTGCAAAAGGCAGACTGTATGAATGTGTAAAAAGCATGTATGAGGATGTTGAATACTAAGCTAACATGAGGTGCAAAATTTAGCGAGTATATTAGATGTGCACAGGGAGTTGAGCAGGGCAATGTTGATAGTCCTGTTTTGTTCTCTTTGTTTATTAATGAATTAGCTTAAGATTTTGCAGTCTAAGAGTGAAAGGAAACCGTGTCATTATAAGCCCCAAGAGGTGCTTTGAAAAGTAGAAATGAACGCCATGTTGTCGTCACATGAAAATTTCTCTGGATGTCTACCCTCGGGAGAAACCAGGACGTCAGCTTGATGTGTTGTGGTCAGATCTCTCGTCGCTTTGTCAGGCAGAGAAATATTGATGAAGGCATGACTACGAGTTGTACGCTCTGGGCTGAGGCTGCTGTTGCTGTCATTATGGATCTCTAGGTCCTGGCCAATTCCAAGTCAGCGCGTTTGACGTCATCAGAGATGTGTCGCTTCCAGATTTTCACTCGGAGCGTTTGACGTCATCAGAGATATATCGCTTGCAGATTTTCACTCAGACAGTTTGATGTCATCAGGGATATGGCGCTTCCAGATTTTCACTCAGAGCGTTTGACGTCATCAGAAATATATCGCTTGCAGATTTTCACTCAAAGCGTTTGACGTTATCAGGAATATGGCGCTTCCAGTTTTCCAGATTCACTGTTAATACCTATAGTTTTGGAATACCTTCCAGCGTCGTATACTAGTCCCATCTTTACTGACAATACTGTGGGTGTGTGCGTACGTGTGCGTGCGTGCATAAATGCGTGCGTGTGTGTGTGTGTGTGTGTGTGTGTGTGTGTGTGTGTGTGTGTGTGTGTGTGTGTGAGTGTGCGCTTGCGCGCGCGCGCGCACGCGCGCGCGCGCGCGCGCGCGCGTGTGTGTGTGTGTGTGCATGGGGGGAGGGGGGGGACGCATGTGCGTGTGTGTGCGTGTGCGTGTGCGTGTGCGTCGATAAGTCGATAAGGATAGAATTAAAAAAAGAAAAAGGAAAAAAAAACTCTACTGTCATGTCAAATGTCTGAGCAAATCAGAACAACATCACAACTCCTTGAAGAAATGGACTGCCCCAGCTCACAAGGTTAGTGCCTTGTAAATGCATCCCACCCTTCGCCTCCCCCCCCCCCCCCCCCCCACTTCTCTCTCTCTCTCTCTCTCTCTCTCTCTCTCTCTCTCTCTCTCTCTCTCTCTCTCCCCAAGGTTTCGGTCAATTTTGTGCAAAAAGATTAATAGCTAGTAAACACCCATCCCCAACTAAGGGGTCAGTTTCATTCAAAGAGATAAATGGCCACCCTCACCTTCTGGGTCTTTTTTTTTCTCGTGCAAAGAGGTTAGTGCCTTGTAAACGCCAACTCCCAGTCAGTCTCGTGCAAAGGGTGAGTAAGCATATACAAGGTGCTTTACCATACAGGTGTATGTTCGCTTCGGAGTGGGAGCACACTTTCTCTTCACCTGTAAACCTGATACAGAATATCGCTTTTCAGGCAGTACACCTTAACAGTTCTACGTGATCAACCAGATGACTCTTCACTGCAAAGGTTTTTTTTTTCTCCCCCCCCCCCTCCCCCCCCCTTTTTTTTTTTTTTTTTTTTTGACTCAACGTCATGCAGACTACCTCAAGGCTACTTTGTCATCATCTAGTTGATATCCATCTGCTGTCTACAGCTCTGAAAGCTGGCTCTTACCTGAATTAAAATAGAAAATAAAGGTCATCATTCTTTCCTTTCTTCAATCATAAGACGGAAAGAAACAAACAAACAGTGTTCGTACATCCTGACAAATCTTTTAAGATTCCATTATGAAGTCCACGTCGGAAATCCTAGCTCTGCTTGGGCACAACCACGTGCATTCCATGTCATGTACCACTCACAATGGAACATTCTTTCAGAATGTAAGGACCTGCATAATGTGAGACATTAACGTTTTACAGCAGATTCCATGAAAACTTTGTTCAGAGATGTTCCACCTGACGTGCTCTTTGTGTTTCTGAAAGAAATTAACATTTTTCATCTGATCTGAGATTTTACTGTCGAAGGAATTTTAACAAAATTGTGGGTGTGTTTTTAGAAGTTATGATTTAAAGGGTTGTGTGAATTAATAACTTTTGAGTTGACTTCAATGCATTGGCAGCCCTGATATGGCCCTTTGTGGTCGGCTGGGCTATAAACAACATTACCTCACCTTACCTTATGTGTAAATCTATCCCACATTCACGACAAAATAAAGGTAAAGCAATCAACATTACATGGACACGTCCAGTTGTAAGGATAATGTAAACCAGTTTGTATAAGTGTAGCAGTCGGTGGAAGGATGTCGGGAAAATATTAGCCTTTATTGACATGGTTATTTTTATTTATTACTTTCATGACGACTCTGATTTGAACATCCCTTTTACTGATTTCTGTGTGTCGCATTTCTGTGCAGTGCTTATATGTAAATGTAGATAGATAGATAGATAGATTAATAGATGTACATACATGCATACATATAGATAGATATACAGCTAGACAGAAAGATACATACACACATACATACGTACATACGTACGTATATACGTACACATACATACATCCATACATACATCCATCCATCCATACATATATACATACATACACATGTAATGCATGCATGCATGCATACATACATACATATCACAGTGTTCTTTAGTTTGTTCAAAATGTTGAGGGTTAGTTTAATTTATTATAGTACACTTATACACAAAATGTTTAGGAAAAAAGTTCAAACCCTTTAACTGTTTTTGTGTGTTCGTCATCACCAAATAGTATCAAATCTTTGTCTGTTCTCTCTTGATTCTTACAGAGTTTTAACATCTTTCTTCTATTATTCTGACATGTTCGCTCTAGAAACTGTAAACATACTCATAGTGCATAGATTATGTGACGTTGAATGATTATCTTGCAAAATGAACGTTTATCACCATCAGCTGTACCTATTTCCTTTTACAGCTATTCGTTACAGGAAGATTAATGACAAATTGTAATCTGAAACCACGTGAGTGCTATTTCACTCATTTTTCTCGTTGTTTTAGAGTCTTTTTAACAGTCTGTCACACATTCTAGATTGTATTCCATTGACCGAAGGAATTGATATCAAAATTCCTAACCTATTCTCGAAAAAAAACATAGCACTACACTCTTGAACTTGTCTTCAAGCTTGATGTAATGTGTTGTGCTCTTGTTTCGTGGTTACCTTCGCCGTCCTTCATTATGATAAATCACTCTTAAATGAGTCTTTCACTGAGAGTATCCATCCCATACATTCAAGCTACTTTGATTAATCCCTTGTCGGAAACATCTTCAGTCATCTCAAGAAATCGCTTTTTTATCAATGGTATCTTTGCTGAAGAAATCCCAGTTTTAAGAGAAAAACGCTCATTATCTACTTTACTCGTTATCACTACAGAAAAGTGCCTCTGCTGTGACCTCTGTGAATTTTGTAATACTTTGCTGCGTTTATCAACATTTTGACAAGACAAAAGAACATCTCTTGAAAGATGTTGAATTTGCAGGAAGTATATTGTCTGCCCTATATATTCAGTCAATCTATTTCTGGACACAACTTTTCACTTTTTTCCATTCTCAGTTGTCAGTGAATACCTTTTCCACTTAAACCATCTTTAGAACGTGTATACGCTTCTCTATGTTTGATGACCCTATCCCTTCGTTTTGTTTGTTCGTTTTCTTTTTTTTTTTTTTTTTTTTTTTGTTATATGCTGCATATTTTCTTTTGATCACATATTTGTTGATAACCATGTTCATTTACTTTGAAGGCTTACCGAATGCAAATAAAAGAGAAACTATGCGTAAGTTTAAGTCCAGTTTTCCAAAGAGAAATGTTGTCGATAAAATCCCCTCTGACCAGCGAGCATTTTACCATGATCTTCTAGCAGAAGGGTGTAATGGTGAGAACATGGGGATTGTCTTCCTGTGGCTACAAGGCTGAACCTGTGTCACGTCCGTGACAGCGATCAGTGATGACCCTGCAGAGACTGGTGCCAAAGGACGGACATAACGTCAATTGCCTCTCAAGGGGAGATAACATCATTTACCCCTAAAGGAGAGATAACATTATTCACATGTCAAGGGGAGATGACATCATTCACCTCTCAAGGGGAGATAACGTCATTCACCTCTCAAGGGGAGATAACATCATTTACCCCTAAAGGAGAGTTAACATTATACACATGTCAAGGGGAGATAACATCATTCACCTCTCGCAACGAATTTGAAAATACTACTTGATTGTTTGGTCAAAAAATAAAGAAAAAAAAAAGAAAAAGGGGAAAAGAAAGAAAAGAAAGAAGAAACTATAGGACAGATGTTTACCAGTGCCTGGCAATCAGTAGTAGTAGTAGCAGCAGCAGCAGCAGCAGCTGCAGTAGTAGTAGTAAGAATACGTAGATAAAATGTAACCTCGTTTAAAAAAACAAAGCTCTAGGCGCTTTACAATCCACACGCTCATTGATACGATGAGCTGCCTACCTGGGTAGGGCTGACTGAAGAGCTACCTGCTGGCGCTACATTCAGCCGTTTCTCGTGTAATTCAGGCGACATAACTTTCTC
>JADBJO010004225.1:0-50000 GCA_016801955.1 Conus betulinus | reverse complement strand
AAACACATGCAGAACTCACGCTTGCACACACAATATATAACACCGGTAGCGTGCCCAAAATGAACACCCTGACGAGAGCAAAAGGCTCGAAACAAGTTTGTTGGTTTTTTTATCTCCTTTTTTAATCATATTTTTAAACTTATGTCGCTCCCTTTCCGGTTGAGCGTCTTTAGAGTTCTTGCTGGCTCTCTACTTTTATTTGTGATATATATATATATATATATATATATATATATATATATATATATATATAAATAATTAATAAATTCCAAGGATAAATAACCGTGCACCATTCCAGCCACTTACAGAGCAGCCTGGTGTTGCAATGACTGCAAGAAATATTCAATTATAAACAAAGCTTGCTCTTATGTCTTAGATTGAAGAAATAGGGGGAGATAAGCGTTCATATCTGCTGTGGTAGATAATTCTGCCTAAGTAACAGTATGTGCTTGAGTGGGCGAATTAGGAATAATAAATGCTTCTCAAAATATACATTAAAAAAAAAAATAAAAAATATATATATATATATATATGATTTCACCGTTTAAATTGTTCGCTTCATTAAGATATAAAAGTGAAATATATTGTTAACATGTTCATCTAGATCACAGTCATCTTGATCTACATCTCAGATTTCCTTTTTTTAAATACAAAGGTTCATAAAAGCCATGAACTCCATGGAGAATTTCTTTTTGGTCATTTTAAACATAACTGCGATCATCGATTAATCAAGCCATAGTTTGAATCGTCAATGAAGAATCCAGAAATAAAATCACCAGGAATCATGAACTGTAAGTCATGTAGTAGAATCGTATTTACTGCTCCTCTTGCATACGGGCTAACAGGCTATTCCTGTTTTACATTCTCGGTCTTTTAATTTTTAAAATTTCATCCAGAAATACTAGCTTACAGGTCTCTGGAAATGTTCCTAGAAGAATTAAAGTGCGATTTCGTTCGTCTGTTCATGGTTATGGTTACAACAACAAAAACTGCGCAAATCAAAAATAAGTGGGCAAGAATTCATTTGTACGATGACAGATCAGATACAGCAGATACATTGATACTGACCGGAGCATGTAGCGATCTATGCCATACAGCACGGGAGAAGGGATGGGCGTATCTGTCTTTCTCATAATTTCTAGTGACTTTCTGAGGCATTTTCACAGTAGAAAGTCACGATGGAATTAGGTGAACAAGAAAGAAATAAAAACTGCCCAAAGGTGCCAGTGGGACTCAGAGGAGTGTTGTCTCAACTGCCGAATTGGTCAGCCAGGAGCAATCCTGCATCACCCTGGAAACCTGAGCTGTGTTCACATAGGGTGCAAGCACGCACAGGGCATTCCATTAAGAGATCAAGGAACACAACTGCACCGTGGCTGATACCATTGTATGACCACAGCTATGATAGTGCAACTCATACAAATGATCAGAGAAAACGTGGCTTTGTTTGTCTTGAGCTTGGAAGACTCGTATGTAGGCATCCTTCAGTCTCGGAAGACTATGAAGTTTCGCTCTAGGTGTCTCTTCTGGTGCAGCGACGGGTGTCGCTGGACAGTCCGACGCGGGAATGACAGTTCCTGTGGAAGAGGGCACAGATGAAGTCTGATGCTGGTCTGTCTGCCTGGGCTGCAGCCTTTCTTCTGATTCTCTTTCCCCGTGCTGCTGAGCGAGTGTCTCTTCGAACTTGGAGAGACCTTTCTTCACAGTCTGTCTCTAGGCTGACCCTTCGAGGGCTGTTGCTTCCCAGTTGTTTTCTGGTCGATGTTCAAGGCCTTTAGGTCCCTCTTGCACACGTCTTTGAATCGCAGCTGTGGTCTGCCTATGGGGCGTTTTTTCCCTGCACAAGTTCTCCATAGAGGAGGTCTCTAGGGATCCGTCCGTCATCCATGTGCATGACATGGCCGAGCCAGAGCATACGTCTCTGTTTCAGCAGCGTGTACATGCTGGTGCATCCGGCTCTTTCCAGGACAGTGTTGTTTGGGACCTTGTCCTGCCAGGTGATGTTCAGAATGCGTCGAAGACTACGCATATGAAAAGCATTGAGCTTTTGCTCTTGTTGGGCACGCAAAGTCCAAGACTCGCTGCCATACAGGAGGGTGCTCACGATGCAGGCTGTGTAGATCTGGATCTTTGTGTGCTAGGTCAGCTTGCTGTTAATCCATGCTTTCTTTGTCAGTCTGGTCATGGTGGTGTCTGCCTTGCCGATGCTCCTGTTGAGCTCTGCGTCAAGTGAGAGGGTGTCTGAGATAGTTGAGCCCAGATAACACAAAGTCATGGACAACATCCGTTCATGGTCATTGTCATGACCTGTGTTTTTCTTCAAGCTAATGGTAAGCCCAAAGTCTTGGCAGGCATCGCTGAAGCAAGTCATGAGCTGCTGTGCTGTAGGTCCTTTGCTGAGTGGGCGGTTACTGCTGCGTCGTCTGCAAAGAGGAAGTCACGCAGGCACCTTAGCTTGACTTTAGTCTTGGCGCTTAGTCTGGAGAGGTTGAAGAGCTTTCCGTCTGTCCTGGTTCGGAGGTAGATACCTTCAGCTGCAGGACCAAATGCGTGTTTCAGCATCACAGCAAAGAAGATTCCAAACAGGGTAGGAGCCAGGACGCAACCCTGTTTCTCTCCGCTCCGTATGTTGAAGGCAGCTGATGTTGAGCCGTCAAAGACGACGGTGCCTTTCATGTCTTCGTGGAAGGATCGTGATGATGCTGAGAAGTTTGGGTGGACATCCAATCTTGGGGAGGATCTTGAAGAGGCCATCCCTGCTGACCATATCGAAAGCCTTTGTGAGATCTATGAAGGCAAGGAAGAGTGGCTGCATTTGCTCCCTACATTTCTCCTGAAGTTGTTTAAGGGAGAAGATCATATCTATAGTGAACCTGTTGGCACGGAAACCGCACTGCGGTTCAGGATAAACTTGCTCTATGTAAACTTGCTCTGCAAGTACCTGGAGCCTCTTCAGTACTACTCGTGCAAAGACTTTCCCAACGATACTAAGGAGCGATATGCCATGATAATTATTGCAATCGCTTCTGTCATCTTTGTTTTTGTACAGTGTGACGACGTTAGCATCCCTCATGTCTTGTGGTACTTCGCCTTCACTCCAACAGAGGCAGAGGATTTCATGCAACTCTCGGTGTTGAGTGTCTCTTTACAGCACTTCAGTACTTTGGCGGGAATACCGTCTTTCCCTGGTGCCTTGCCAGAGGCAAGAGAGTCCAGGGCTTCGTTGAGTTCGTCTATGGTTGGTTCTCTGTCCAGCTGTTCCAGCTCTGGTAGGCGCTCTATGGCATTCAGGGCATCTTCTGTGACTACATTTTCCCTTGCATATAACTCAGTGTAGTGTTCTACCCAGCGCTCCATCTGTTGTTCTCTGTCCTGAATACCTCCCCTGTAGCTGATTTCAAAGGGGCAGTTTTCTTTTGCATTGGGCCCAGTGCCTGCTTGATGCTGTCATACATCGCCTTAATGTTGCCTGTGTCAGCTGCGATCGGAATCTGGGAGCAGAGCTGAAGCCAATAATCGCTGGCGCATTGCCTGGCACACACTGCTGGACTTGCACTGCGAGCAGCATGGAGAACCTGGGGGTTCTGCTCACTGGGATTGGTTTTGTATGCTGTCGGGGCGTTTCTCTTGGCCTCGATGACTGATGTCATTTCTTCTAAATGGGCTTCGAACCAATCAGCTGACTTGCTGGTGTTTTTTGCCAAAGGTGGACATGGCGGAGTTGTAGACAACATTTCTGAAGTGTTCCCATCGGTCTTGGGCATTTGCAGTGGGTGGGCCAGGGAGAGAATCCTCCAACACACGCGCGCGCGAACTCCTCCACTTTTCTTTGATCGCGTGTTTTGCTGGTGTCGTCGATGCGAGGCCAGCCCTCCTTTCTCGTACTGTGCAGTCTCTTCGCGTGGAGCTTCACTTTGCTGCACACCAAGAGTGGTCAGTGTCACAATCGGCGCTCTGGTAGCTGCGAGTGATCTTGATGCTGGAAAGGTTGACACGTCTGGGTGTGTATCAGATCGAGCTGATGCCAGTGTTTGGATCGAGGGTGTCTCCAGGAGACTCGATGCTGAGGCTTCGTGTTGAAGAAGGTGTTACTGACGCACAATCCATGATGACAGCAGAGATCTAGCAGGCGCTGGCCATTCTCGTTCATTTTCCCAGTGCCAAACTGACCCAAGCAGGAGCCAGGAGCAGTGATCGACACCTACTCTGGCGTTGAAATCGCCTGCAATGAACAGTAATTCTCTGTCAGGAATTCTCCATATAACAGCACTGAGGTCGTCATAAAACTTGTCTTTTGCTTCTG
Organism: Conus betulinus; assembly: GCA_016801955.1. Classification (NCBI taxonomy): domain Eukaryota; kingdom Metazoa; phylum Mollusca; class Gastropoda; order Neogastropoda; family Conidae; genus Conus; species Conus betulinus. The sequence continues at coordinate 45,697 of JADBJO010004225.1, read as the reverse complement.
CTGTGGATGCCAAAGTTTGGTGCGTAGGCACTGATTAGACTGACTGGCCCCGATGATGTTTGGGAGTCGGAGAGTACAGGATTCGTTCTGTTCCTTCTACTGTTGGGGTTATGGATCCAAATAATCTGTTTCTAACTGCGAATCCCACGCCGTGTTCTCTGACCTCGTCTGATGATTTGCCCTGCCAGAACAGGGTGAAGTCTCTCTCCCCCACTGATTCTGTTTCTGGGGCCCTGGTTTCTTGAAGGGCGACAATGTTCATCTGCAGTTTGCTCAGTTCTCTGTCGATGACAGCTGTCTTGCGAACATCATTTACTTCCTGCAGGTCGTCAGAAAAGCCTGGTGTCATTGTCCTTATGTTCCACGTACCCAATTTCAGGGCGGAAGTTTTCAATTTTCTTTTGCCTGGTGCACAGTTATGGATCCGCTTGTCGGTTTTCACCCTAAATCCAACGCACCCAGTGAGGCTAACGGACCGTGGTGGGGCAGCACCTTACTGGCTGGGGGCTGCCCAGCTTAAAGCGGGTGGTAGCTGCCCAGTGAGATGCGATGACTTCTCCCACTGTCTACTCCTTGTCGTGGTGTGGGAGCTTGTGTACCTCTATGACCCAGAGAGTTATGCCAGCGGGAGCTGTATGCTCCTGGTAGGGCCACCCAAGCTGGACAGGTCGAAGGGAAGAGGTCAGACTAATGTAGACCAACTCACTTGGAGGTTAAACGGGTTTTGTGTGGGGCTAACACCCCTTCTTGGGCAGATGGGGCTCATTAGTCTGGGAAGACAGCCCTCCTAAGAGAAGGAAAACTCTGATCTCAAACCTCCGCTGCCTTGCGGCTATACCCACTCTTAGGAAAGGCTTCGGGAGTCAACCTTGAGGGAAAATCTGGAGTCGGAGTCCCCAATGCAGTCCGAGGCTGTATACAGCAACGTTCTGGCAACTCCTGCGACAGCACTAGAACCATGTGTATCGGCGTTTGCCATTCCAATGGACCATTCCAGTGACATGGAGGGGGGGGGGGGGAGGGAGGTCTGCTGCATGGGTAACAGCTTGCCCTCCATACTTACTTACCCAGGCTTTGCGCTCTGGAGAGATCACTCCAACTTCGCTTTGCAGCGTCGACAAAACACGGGAAGTAGCAGTCTACCGGTTATAAGTCTGCATACTCAATTGGCGTAGAGTCAGATGCCAGGGGTTGCTTCCGACGGTGGGAGAGGTCATCTCGTACTTTTGACGCCTTTTCAATGAAAGAAGGCAGAACTCAATTTCAAATTTCTCACCAGTGATTTTTTTTCTATCTGCACCTCGCTTCTTTTGGCACGAGAGGGTTTTATTATCTCCTCTTTTTTTTCTTTGTCAATATATCATTTAACAAGACATCCCTTTTTGTTACAGCACTCTACAAACAAATACATCCAAGTCACACTGACTTCAGTTCATTCACTCACTACACGAACTTCATTTTTTTTCCCTTTAGGTTACAGAGACGTCAAATTTGCCCTATACAAACAATGACTGTGGGTTTACAGACCCCAATTCAGGAATCTTTCCATGCAGACAGAATTCAAACAAATTTCAAAAGAAATCAAAATCCTCTTTGCAGCAGATATCTCTCATCATCTCAAGGGCTGTGAGGGGCTGCCACGGCCTATGTAGCAATGCCATCTCCCACGTACAGGGTGCTTGCCCTAGAAGGCAAGGCACTGTTGGTAATCTAAATTAATCACTCACTTGATGATCAACCACAGGAACCACATCTTACCTATCGAGTGTGTGAACAGGGTAGAATTTGGAAATACTTCCGATCACGATCAAACATGAATGATCGAAATTCAAGACTGCGATAAAAGATTGTATTGAAAATTATCGAGTATGTTCACACATCCCAAACTCACCCTAAAATCAACAATACATAGCTTACAAATAACTTAGAGTTCAACTCTCTCTCCACACTGTTACACTTCTTCGACTTCTTCTCCTCCTAACAAATCTTTTTCTTTTTTCTTACGAGTCTGTCCTCTCTGGTCTGATGCTTCCCGCCGAAATGACAGGCAATCTCTTTTTTCCAAGAGCACATTTCACTTTTCACAGAACACTGACCAATGAGGAGCAAGCACCATATAAAAGGTGAGTTGTTAATGCTGGTTCAAAAGTGCACAAAAAAGGAAATCAATTTTTTCCCCAATGCACATGATAGGTAGTAATTTGTTATGATGTAACTCGGATATCTTGCTGCTTCCTTTATCATTCACTAAAATGAATCTGTTTTAAAAAATCCATCTCTGTCTGTGTAAAAAAAAGGCAGTGTTACAATGTGTTGGGGACACACCCCACAAAATACAATTAAGATGAAGAAAATGTCTTGAAATATTAGGTCGACAAAAAGAGGGGAAATAAAGATCTTCTTCATCTGGTCCTTTCACTGAGCTGTTCGAGCTGCAGCCATTTGTGTGGTAACACAGTTAGGAAAATATTTTTGTCTCAGTTCCATGACGTTACACTTTTTTTTGTTGATGAATGTCCAGACACGGATCGTCTTATGCTTGTGATGACGTCTGCGACATCTGGTTTGTCAGTTCTGGAATAAATCACACACATCGTGCACGTGCAGCAAGAAAAAGTGCCTGTGCCTGACAACAGCACAGTCGTTGTCAGTTTCAAGGAGTATACTCATACGCTGACGGATGTGTCCCTGTACCGTCATTTCATGAGTTCTCATAATGATGGTCCTGTCAGAATGCTGGAAATGAAGACTGTTCAAATCTGGCACCAGCGTTATGACATTGAGTCTGATTTTGCCCATCTGTTTTTAGCCAAGCAGTTCAGTGTCATCACAGAAAGAGGTATCGATGCATCGCTTTGTAAAGATGGAACCTGTTTTAGGCTTTCTTTTCATTCTTTCCTGATTATAAAATGCCTCTTAAATTGCCAAAAGGTCTCTGGAACTGTTCCGTCGACCATTACACCCAGCTTCCATCACCACCTGGCCTGTACCTGAAGATAGACTGTGAAGATGGACGGGGACGAAACAGGGGACTGTCCGTACAGCAGTCCTCAGTGTGATGGATTAATTGCACTGTGCAGCCACTGCTACAAAAATTGTCAGAGGATTAGCCAGCAGCAATAAAACACACTCAGCGAGAAAGCTGATGATTACTGTCATTCAGTGCAAGGCAGACAAGGTTTTCCAAAGTGCGCCTATAACTGGCATGCTGCATTCATAAGCGAAACCAAGGTCCATCCCATTTGGCTGGACAATCTTTTGGGTAATCTCCACACACAAGATAGATCCTTGCCCGCAATGTACACACATGCTCTGGTTTATGCTGGCAAGATGGCTGTCCACCATTCCTGGTCGTATCTTTATAAAGCCAACCAATTCTCAAAGTGGTGTTTCACCACTACCGTCAGGCGTACACCGTTTTCTATCAAACTGAAAGCTAGACTATGTGCACCTTCACAAAATAAACATGCTGATGTTGGGACAGTGTGTGAATTTACAGCCAATAAGACAGCAACGAACTATCGTCACTCCAAAACAATATCGGCGAGTAGCATGACATTCTTACAGTCACCAGGGCAGCAGTCTATGACAAGATGCCCGATGGTCATGTAACACATTCCTTTCTCCTGTGTGGCTCTGACCGCTACAGACTATGCGGCCAACAACGACCCTCTCCCTGTGGTGTTACTGATGGGTCGCCATCTACAGGCTCGTCGGAAGCCTCTGATGATCGAGTCTCTGTTGCTCTCACGTTTACGTGTGATGATGATTTTACCCAAATATCATGCAATTTAATATGTGATTTCATTGTGATTGTCTTGATGACAGTGATGAATCTTTCTGTCAACATCCACCCTGTGCCAGAATGTTCACCTGTAACAAATGGTGAGTGCCTCCCTTTTGCACGAGTTTGTGATATCCAGTCTCACTGCTTGGATCACTCAGACGAAAAAAAACTGCCCAAGCGTAAGGACCCACAGAGTTATGGTACAAAGCCAGCGTCCATCTCCTGCTCGGTTGAAGTTTTATGTATCAAGGTTCTTCTCATATGCAATGAAGTCCAATGAGTCATGTCCTGACTCCCACTACCGTTGTCCTGGTGACTTCAATGACTGTCTGCCTGTCTACACACGGTGCAATGGCCTGTATGACTGTATTGATCACCAGGATGAAGAGGGATGTGAGGACATGAAATGTCCAGGCCTTTTCCACTGCAGACTGTCAGCCATATGTTTACACAGTGACCACATGTGTGATGGCTGGCCTCATTGCCCCATGTATGACGATGAACTGGCTTGCAATATATTATGTCCTGTAGACTGTCTGTGTCAGGGTCACACCTTTCTGTGTCCCTCAGCCCTTCTCTGCAGCTCTTTTTCCTCAGCTTCGCTATTTGGATGCCACAGGGTCAGGTATGACACTGCATGATGTTAGCAACAACACTCTCCTTATAGGTGTGATCTTTGCACAGTGTTCTTTGACCTTCTTGCCTGAAGTGCATTTGGTGAATATGTGGTTTCTTGATCTCAGTGGTAACCGACTCAAGTATGTCAATCTGACTGTTGTCCTCGCTTTAAAAAGTCTGCACACACTGTCCCTAGCCAACAATCCTCTGACCTCTCTCCACACTGATCCCTCCTCAGTGAACCGGCACAGTGCCCTCACCGTGTTACATCTGGCCCACACTATGCTGACTGTGTTGGACACCACAGTCCGGTCCCTGTTTCCTCACATAGATAAACTGAATTTAACTTCCCACTTCCATTCATACAATCAGCCCTGATGGGTTCCAGTTCATGCCACAGTTAAAGGAACTCTACATGGATGACAGTCCTGTCAAAATATGTTTCACCCAACCTGTTAAAAAATCTGTCCAGTCTACGCTTTATATCGGTACAAAACTATAAATTCTGCTGCACTGAAATATTGCCCCATAACTTTGATAGCTCAGCTTGCCTGGCCCCAAAGGACGAAATTTCTACATGTGAAGACCTGCTGCAGTCATGGACGTACCGAGGGTTTTCTATGGCTGGCTGCCTGTCTGTCTTTGACTGGTAACCTCTTCTGTTGCTGTGCACGTTTGTTTGGTGAAGAGCATGGCGTCTTCAAGTGGCTACAGTGTGTTTGTCACCAACCTCAATTTGAGTGACTTCCTGATGGGTGTCTACATTACAGTCATTGGGGTGGCTGATGAACAGTTCCGTGGACCATATCTCCACAAGGATGACACGTGGAAACACAGTGTGACCTGTGAAATAGCCGGTTTTTTGTGCTTATTATCCAGTGAGCTGTCTGTTTTGATCGTCTGGCTCATCACACTGGATCGTTTTGTTGTCCTTCGTTTTCCTTTCAGTTCCAAGAGGTTTGACAGAAGGTCAGCTGCAGCGACTTGTCTTCTCAGCTGGTCGGTAAGCTGGCTTCTAGCCTTGCTACCTCTACTTCCCATGACGTCACACTGGGAATTCTATGGCCAGACAGGCATTTATATCCCTTTGCCCATCACCAGACAGACTTTTAAAGGACGTTTTTATTCTTTCAGTGTCTTGATCATTTTTAATTTCATGTTATTTTTATTCATTTCTTCTGGTCAGGCTTTTATATACTGGTCAGTTCAGGGCAACGCTGTGAAAACCAATTTCTACCAAAGTGTCACGAGACATGACCATAGCTCGGAGGTTGATCACTGTTGCTGTGACAGACTTCCTGTGCTGGTTTCCCATTGGTTTTGTGTGGGATGCTGGCACTGGGTGGTGTTCCCATTCCTGGGGAAGTGAACGTGGCCCTTGCTGTGTTTGTTTTACCTTTGAACTCTGCCGTGAACCCATTTATGTATACCTTCAACTCGTTCGCCGAAAAGAAGAGGAAGATCAATGAAACCAAACTTCTGGCGTGGGTGGAATCACACCCTGAACTGATTGTTGATCAATAAAGTATTTAAAGGATTCGTGGTACATTCCATGACCATGTGCAGTCATGATTAATATTCTCTCTTTATCCGCTTGGCAGTCTGTCTCTTCCTCGTCTGCTCGCATGTCTGCTGCCCTTTCCCTCCTCTGTCTCTCTCTGTCTCCTTCTTCTGTCTCCGTCTGTCTGTCTGTCTGTCTGTCCCTATCTCCCTCTCTCTCTCTCTCTCTCTGACTCTCTATTTCATTCTCTGTCTGTCTGTCTCTCCCTGTCTGTCTGTCTCTGTCTCTGTCTTCTCTCTCTCTCTCTCTCTCTCTCTCTCTCTCTCTCTCTCACTGTCTCTCTCTCTCTCTCGTTCATGCTCGCTGTTCTGGCAGTTGAAGTGACTTTTTTTTTTCCTCCAGTGCCTGAAGAGTTATATGGTTCATGAAATGTAAAACCATTCCTGAAGAAGACTCTTGTGACGTATTGATCCTAAACCGCCCTTACTGTTGATCTGAAACATACCCTGAATGTGACTCTGTGTGTGTGTGTGTGTGTGTGTGTGTGTGTGTGTGTGAGAGAGAGAGAGAGAGAGAGAGAGAGAGAGAGAGAGAGAGAGAGATGCCTGCCCAGTGTGGGTACATTAACCCTTTCAGAACTGACGTTTTGAGGGGTCGTGTAACCTCCCCAGCATGACACGTTTAACTGTTCAGTTGAAACTCTTCACAATAAAAAGGCACACAGGCACAGATATAAGTTTCATACATGTTTAATTTTTCATTGTGAGTAAATTATCTGGCGAGACATGCCTCTTTGATAAATAGGGGATCAACGGACTATACATCATTTTAACAACACATTTCATTCTAAGAAGCTTCCTTGCTACCGTTCTTTTGAAATGCATAATAAAGAAAAAAAAAGACCTAACTCATGTCATAGTCTAAATTTTGTTTTGCAAGTGCGTAAACTTATATGGTATTTGCACATACAGTTTTTGAGTTACTTGTTAAGATTGTCCGCTTACATTTCGCCTAACATTTGCCTTACTGTTAAATGACTTTATGGCTCATGGGGCTGGAAACGGATAACTAAAGAACCCTCAGCAAATCAGTCACACATTCACTAACATGAAACAGAACACGATGAAGACGTTGGCAATACAATGCCTTTACACATTATTTACGTGTAGGGTAAAGAGGTCAAGGTACTTGAGGCTGACACTAAACTGAACGTAAACGTACTTGGTTTGAATCAAGACTGATTACAAAAATAATGAAGATCTCTCTCTCTCTCTCTCTCTCTCTCTCTCTCTCTCTCTCTCTCTCTCTGTGTTTTTTTTTCTCTCATCATCATCATCATCATCATTATCATCATCATTATTACTATTTTTACTATCATATTGATTATCATCATCATTGTCTCCTTCCTAGTGGCTTCGTTTTCATTCAGCGTCTATTTTGCACCCAATTAAGAAGATAAGCAATTGCTCGTTCTTCGTTTTCATTGTACTGAATGTTGTTTATCTTGCCTGAAGAAGACCGAAGGGGGTCGAAATACATCCTGTTTTGTCTTGGGATTTGTTTGTCTCTTTCATCCAGCGGAACAATAATATTTCTTCAGTTAAATTTGTTTTAATGTTATGACAGAGGCGTCATTGAACTGAAAATTTACCATATAGTAAAATAAAACAGGTTTGTTCGGTTGTTTTGTTTGTTTTTTTACTCCAACATTCTTTTTAATTTCAAGATAAGATGAAAATACTAGAAGAAAACTGTGTTGATGTCTACTTATATGATGATAATAATTATATCCCCATAGCTATTGATGTAAAAATTCAACAACAAATTAAGAAGAAGCTGGTGTTTGTTGGTCTAATACGTGCACTGGGGGACAAGATATAGAGTTGGGTTCTTTAGCATGGAAGAAATAGGGCTTCAAAAATAGACGGCTATGATAAGAAACATATCTAAGAAAAGAAATCACTTGAAGAGAAAGACGGGTCTGAAAAAGAAAGAAGAAGAATATGCTACCTGCCTAGCTACTACGGAGGGAGCCGACTATTGACGGACACTGACGAAGACCCAACGATGATGACGCGTCTGACACATGACAAGAAGAAACCAATCAGGGCTGGGCATGGGAACTCGGGGAGTGTGACTGCCAAGATGCCCCAGCGTGCGTGAGAGACACATTGTGGGAAGGTCACACATGAGGTAAGTTGCCATTTCTAGTCCAGTTCTGTTGATCCGAAGTATCCCATCAATGTTCGATAACGATGGAACAAGCTAAGAATATCAAGGTAAGGCAATGTACAATTTCCTTCTCATAGGGTCTGATGCCTGGGGATTCTGTGGCTACTAGTTGCAAAAATGTTCAGTGTAAACAATTTATGCTAAACTGCAGGCAATGTCTGTAGGTTGGCATGCACCTTTCTAACCATTTTCATGAATGAACGAAGAAACAAGTGAACAATCCTTGCCGGGTTCAGTAAGGGACCACCGAGTCAGGAATCACGTCGCACACTCACCAGTTAGCACAAGACCCAAGAGTACACGGCATAAACATCCACACACATTCCTATTGGGACTCGGGGCCTATCACAGAAGAGGGAGAATAGACAGAGTGTGTGGCGAAAGGAGGGGTTTAGAAGAGGAAAGCACCTGTATGGAAAGCTAACTATCCTATTGGGAAAGGGAAAAAAATGATAATAAACATAGAACACCCCAAGAATACCTGCTAAGTCCAGAATGCCTGACCCACTATAAAAACTGTAGCGAAGATTAGGCTGTCTCGCGTGATGGGCAGGGGCGCCTCTGCTGATCTGGAAGGCAAACAGAAGACCCCACAACAACAACTCTGCACCGGGGATCAATAGTGTGTTCCCCTACGTCTGTTCATGGCCAATGGGAGTCATGGGGAGACAATAGTGCGGGTAGGGGGGGATTTGGAGGGGGGGGGGGGGGATGCGTCGCTACCCGTCGTCAGTTCATGAGTGGGAGTGGGGTGTAAGGGGAAATCGTAAGTTCCACATGATATATCTATTTTAGCTCGATAAATGTCTCGCAGTCATTTCAGTTCGTAGGGTAGTGCATTAATAATCATATATTTTGTTTAACCACGGGTGAATTCACTGGGTCAACAAAAATGAAATAAACTTTAAAGTAACACCTTGCATTCCTGACAACATAATACAAATAAAGCACTGAATAACGCAAGAAAGAGTACCACAAATACAGGACAAAACAAAACATCCTTAGCTTCTCCTCCCTCAATCGGACGGTGTTCCCTATTAACAGGGAGTATGCTGGGCTTTGGAAAGCAGCAGCCCATACTCTTCCCTTGAAGTAGGGACTACTACTAGTACTGCTGGCCATGTGGCACGGAAGTTAGCCTCAATACCCGAGACCTGGCACTGGTCTCCTTGTGGTGCGTCTTCCAGCACCAGGCGCTGATCAATGAAGATGGCTGTAGCCCCGATATCGCGAATGGCCTCCACAATCTTGCCACTGACCACGGACGGGAAAGTCAGGCACACGGGTTCTGCCACCTCAATCTCACCATACGAAGGTCTACCCAGGGTATCGCCGCGTTTCCCTCCTGATTTCGTCTGAGAACAACAAGAGCAGGGGGGTTCCCCGCTGCCCTGGCAAAATTGAAGATAGCCACCTGGTATTTCTTACCAAGCCACAAAAACTGTCACTTACTGTTATCGTGTGCCATCGTGTACCGGTGGAAATAGAGAACACGTATAAAACATCGTATGCATCCTATGTGAGAAACTGGAGGAATAAATGAGATAAATGAAAATGAGTGACTGATATTTGAATGGTACGGGAAACGACTGAATGAGCGCCAGTAGGCTGCTCTTTGGCCAGCTGTATCTGAGTAGACAGCCCGTTGAGTGAGTGAGTGAGTGAGGTAGTGTGTTTATTGTAAAGTGCTTGAGCTTGGTCTGTGACCGAGGATGTGGGCAGGTCTCCCAGCGTTTGGTTGTGTGGCAGTGAGGCAGTCGCCTCGTCTGATGTGGATGACTGTTCAAGAGTGCACTATGGCACGTTTGTGAGGCTTCTTTGTCAGCAGTATGGGCTGGTCAAAAGAGCGAACGGGAATTGAGCTAGATTGCTTTATGCCTGTATGTAGTAGAAAAGACATCGCAGAACGCGCCATTGTCGTGTGTGTGTGTGTGTGTGTGTGTGTGTGTGTGTGTGTGTGTGTGTGTGGGTGTGTGTGCGCGTGCGTGCGTGTGTGCGTGCGTGTGTGCGTATGTGTGCGTGTGTGTGTGTGTGTGTGTGTGTGAGCATGTGGAGTAGAAAAGACATCACACAACGTGTTAATGTCGTGTGTGTGTGTGTGTGTGTGTGTGTGTGTGTGTGTTCAAAGTGAAGTGAGTGAAGGCAGAACTTGAACAAATTTCAAAAAGAAAAGTTACTGGCTCCGCAAGACAATCTATAGAAACAGAACAGAGGACAAAACACAATGCATTTCGACCTTTTAGGTCTTCATCAGGTAAACTTTGTAAATTTGAATTTGTAAATGACCTTCCAGGAACATTGTTAATGAATGGCGACTTTAACTTCCATTTCAATAAGCCCACAGTTGGATACACGCCCGAGGTGTTAGAAATTGTGGATACTTTTGGACTCTAGCAGTCCGTGAATTAAATGACGAACAGGGTAATGTAGTAGACTGGGTAGTCTACAGAGACAGTGATCATCTTCTTAAATCCTCAACTGTCGACAATAACCTAGCAATGGATCATTATGCTGTGAAGTGTGAATTAGATATCGTTAGGCCCGCCGTTCCAAAGACTTACAAGGAAGTTAGGAAAATTTCTGCTATCGATATAGAGGCTTTCAAATTTGATCTGACCACGGGCATGCCGAGCGAGCCATCGGCCTGTCAGCTGACCTCTGCCCTCCGTGCCACGCTTGATAAGCATGCTCCAGTGAGCAGGCGCTTGATCACTGATCGCTCACTGTGTCAATGACACAACGCAGTGGGTCCCGAGTTGTCGGAGGCCAAGCAGGAGAGGAGCGGGGCTGAGAGGCGATGGCGCCCCACGGGACTGACTGTGCACAGGGAATATATATCGAACTGCGATAAATCATGTTACTGACATTGTTCATCAAGCAAAAACTTTGTTCTATTCTTCAAAGATATTGGCCTGTATACGGCCAAGCAACTATTTAATGTCACAAATTGTCTCAAGGCAAAGTCAGCTACTCTCCTCTTCCCACCATCTTCCAAATTCAAGAGCTCCCTCGAAAATTCTTAGAGTTTTTCAATGGCAAAATTGACACTATCCATGGAAAGCTGAATTCTACTGCACCTGTACATTCTCTGAATGACAAAGTTTACTGTGGACCTCCTTTGGCTTGTTTTAGCCCTATTAGTCAAGACTATGTAAAAAAAAAAAAACTTTGTTTGCAATGCAGCCCTAAATTATGTGAACTTGATGCCATTCCTACTCACTTGCTCTTTCAGTGCAATGATAACGTTCTACCTCATCTTACTCATGTTATCAATACCTCTTTGTCCTCTGGTCACGTTCCTGAAATCTTCCGGTCTGCAGTGGTACGTTCATTGATCAAGAAACCTTCATTAGATAAAATTGTTTTAAAAGAATTATTGGCCTGTATCAAATTTGTCATTTCTATCAAAATTATTGGAAGAGATTGTTTTGGAACAAATTCTAGAACACCTCGAAAAGAATCACCTTTTGAATCCTCATCAATCTGCTTACAGACAAAACCATAGTTGTGCAACAGCACTCCTCCTTATAGTCAATGACCTCCTCTGCAGGCTTGACGATGGGAACGTTTGCTTATTAGCGATGTTAGACCTCTCTGCAGCATTTGACACGATCGATCATAATATTTTGTTCTCATGGCTTCAAACTTCCTTTGGATTCAAAGACACAGCTCTCAACTGGATTATATCTTACTTGACTGGATGTACTCAGACAGTGTGTGTACAGGACAGATACTCGAACAGTTCTCCTCTTAGGTATGGTGTGCCTCAGGGTTCTGCACTGGGGCCAGTCCTTTTTGTGCTGTATGCTGGTCCTGTGTCTGACGACATCATTGGTCACGCCATGTCGCATGAGAGCTTTGCTGACGATACTCAGCTTCATCAGTCGGCTCCCATTGCTGAAATTGACTCACTGATTTCTCGAACGCAGGGCTGCATTGCAGACCTGAAAGACTGGATGACAACCAACAAACTACAACTAAACGATGACAAGACGGACTCATGTTCGTGACAAAACAGCCTAACCATCCTTCTCTGCCTTCAACTGTCACTATCAATGACTGTACTGTCTCTGTCTCCACCTCTGTCCACAGGCTAGGGGTCACTCTTGACCAATCCCTCTCTGCTTTGAGAAACAGGTTTCAAATATTTGCAAGATTGCTTATTTAGAACTAAGAAGAATCAACTCCGTACGTCACCTTCTCTCTACAGATGCTACAAAAACCTCTCATTTTGTGCATTTGTCTTATCTAGAATAGATTACTACAACTCACTTTTGGCCGGCCTTCCAAAATACCTGATAGAAAGATTACAGCGAATCCAAAATCATGCAGCCCGAGTCGTCTGTAGAGCAGGAAAATATGATCACATTTCGCCTCTACTTCACTCTCTTTACTGGCTATCTGTCTCAAACCGTATCTCGTACAAAATCTCAACTCTCACTTTCTCTTCTCTCTTTGAAAATGGACCTTCTTATCTCTCAGATCTCCTTAAAATCTACACTTCCTCTCGACACTACGCTCCTGTGCTGACGACCGCCTTCTACGAATGACTCGCTCTCAGGACTACTACTGGTGAAAGATCTTTCTCTTTTCAAGCTCCAGCGACGTGGAACAGACTGCCAGACTCTCTCAGACATTCAGATTCTATCTCTTCTTTCAAGTCTAAACTTAAAACCCATCTTCTATTTTCTCATAATTAGTCAATGCTCTCTCTCTCTCTCTCTCTCTCTCTCTCTCTCTCTCTCTCTCTCTCTCTCTCTCTCTCTCTCTGTGTGTGTGGGAGGGGGGGGGGGTACAACATAACTCATAGCCGTCTGGGCCTTTTCAAATGTAGTGTTCTTTGTACATTATCATTTTGTCATACTGTTTTAAAGTATGTTCTCTATTACATGTATTTGTTGTATATTGAACGTTATGGGATTTAGTTTTTGTTGTGATACTTGAAAATAAGTGAATGTCGTACTCACAGGATTTGTTAGTTTTTGTAGTAATAGTATTTGTAGTTGGGTGTAAGGTGTACTATTGAAACCATAATTATTGTTATTGAAACAAACAACATTTAGAACAATGAAAATGAAGAACGAACAATTACTTATTTTTTTGCATATTCGGTGGAAAATGGGTGTGGAATGAAAACCGTTTTTTTTTTCTTTTTTTTATTTGTTTAAGTTTTTACCATTAGTTCTTAGTTTGCATGAGCAACTGCTATGGGTAATATCTGTCTTTTTCGTATTGCATGTCTTGTTACTGTGGCAGGCTCAGCGAATTTCATGAAGGTCATTGATTAGTGTGTTCATTTCCTCATCGTTTCATCTAACCATTCTATAGTCTTCTGCTGTACAGAGTCAAAGATATCCCCTGCAGGAACACAAATAGACTCACTGGAAGGACTTTTATTTTTCATCTATATCACCCCCCCATACAGGTTCACTTGAAGACTGGGAATTCCGGATGCTGTTGCACGTATCACGTTCATTCCGGATCCTGTTGCATGTGTCACATTAATTCCGCATTCTGTTGCGTGTATCACGTAAATTCCGGATCTTGTTAGTGTCTGTTGCGTGTATCACATTAATTCCTGATCATGTTGCATGTGCCACGTTAATTCCGGATCCTGTTGCGTGTTTCACATAATTTCCGAATTCCTGCCTCCATCGTCCAGAACACAGACAGTGATACCTGTCAGATTGTCTTCCTATCTGACGCCCCCTCTGTCCTGCAGGCATTCCAGAACAGCAAACTCTCAAGCCTGAGCTAAGCACTGCTGCAGAAAGTAGTACTAACAAAATAGCGGTGCTCCAGTGGATTCCAGCCCACTGTGGGATACCAGGCAACGAGTTTGGCCGATCACCTGGCGAGGGAGGGTGCTCTGCTCAAGGGGAGCAGTATAACAACAGCATCACTTACAGCGAGATGAAGAGCATCGTCCGGACTATCTCAACGCCCAGGACAAACAAGGATGATTACCAGCTGTTGTCCAGAGAGCGACAAAGTGTCCTGGTGAGTCTCCGCACCGGGCACAACAGACTTTAACTTAACAGTCATTTGTGCCGAAAGCTCAAGATGATGCCTTCCCCAGTCTGTCCTTGTGGGCAGGAAGAACAGACAGCAGAGCATGTGTTCCGAAAATGCCCATCACATGAACAGCCAAAGAAAGGGGTGAAGCCAACATAGACAGCTCTAATGACGAAGCTCTAGGGCAGTCTACAAGAGCTGGAGAGAAAACGTCACTATTCATCAGAAGGGCTGGACTGACCGTGCAAATCAAGGCGTACGCAAAGAAGAAGAAGAAGAGGTTAATTCCGGATCCTGTTGCATTAAGTTAGTGACAGTGGACTAATGGTTCCTGCCTTCCTGATTGACACTAACATTTACTCAAGTATGGGCATGAACTGGCCATGAGTGACACAAGAAAAAGACACATCCGAAGGTGCGGGTAGGACCCAGAGAGTCTTCAACTGCCAAACAAACCAGCTGGGAGCAATCCTGCACCACCCTTGGAAGCCTGCGCTCTGTGCTGTGTTCACATGGGGTACAAGTACGCGCAAGGCATTCTATTACGTCGTGAAGGGACACAGTTGCTCCCTGGCAAATGCCATTGTGTAGTGGCCCACTGGATGTAACACGACAGAACCTCCACTGGAGTGTTCCCATGTGTGTATCAGCCCATATTTCATGACTGCAGAGCCAATCGGCAAAAAAAACGTCACACATGAATGTCTCTGACCGGGCTCGAATCCACGGCCTGCTAAATCCCAAGTCTGCAATGGTAACCACTTCACCGTGGTTTTCTGGTGAAACAACATCATTAGGGCATTTTTGAAATGTGTCAACACCCTCTTCAAAGAATAACGATGACTGTAATATATGGTTGTGATGATGAGGTCAGCTGAGGTCATTCAGGGATGGATACAACGTGTCTGAAAGCATCTTTAAAAAGGCTGAAGAACAGCGAAGACTGTAAACGGTCCAACAGGAAGTGGCTGGACAAGAATGACAAAGTCATTAAAAGGTGGTTGATGGACAAATGAGAGCTCTCTAGAGAGCCTCTTTTGGCTGAGCTAGAAAAAGTATCCAACGTCCTAACGACTGAGTGAAAGTCAACGATTCTTTTCTTTCTTTCTTCCTCTCTTACTTTTATTTTTGATTAGTCCATTACGTCTCTGAATGGATCAAATGAATTAAACGATGTTGAATTAGATGTTTGGCATTGTTGTCCACTGTGTGTGTGTGTATTTGTGTGCTCGCATGCGTGCAAGCGTGCGTGCGTGCGTGTGTGTGTGCGTGCGTACGTGCGTGCGCGCGCGCACGCGTGTATGTGTGTGCTCACTTTTCCTTCCTTATGCTTCGTCTCAGTTTGGTGTATGTAAGTGGACGTGTATGTAACAGTCTCTTCTGCGTGGTGTATGTAAGTAGACGTGTATGTAACAGTCTCTTCTGCCTGGTGTATGTAAGTGGCCGTTTTATGTGACAGTTTCTCAATGCCGAATAGTGTAAACGTCTTCTTTGTGGTTAACAACTTTGCTTTAAACTTTTCTTTATCTTCAGATAGGGTGCAGTTAAGGATTGCTGTAGGGTTGATTGATCATGTATCACCGCATATTTGAGCCACTCTCATGTTATAGAAAAATTATCTTTAGTAGCAGCAAAGATCTGCCTATGAGACTGCTAACTGTGAGGTTTGGCCTTTCTTTGGTTAGTCTGTGCGTCACATTATGATGAATAAGGAAATGCCTTAACGTAGTATGGGATTACACAAAAAGGCTGTATCGAAGAAAACTCGTAAAGATAAAAAAAAATGAATGCTAATTTATTGGTTACATTCATTTACAGGAGAGAAAAAATCGTTCTTTTGAATAATGTTTCTAATCCAGAAAAGATACCCACATTTACGTTGGGCACTACTCTCCAACATGAACGCCGGACAAGTTTTAAAGAGTTTTTCTCACTACCATAATAAGTTGGCATCAAACTGCGGGGTATTTACAAAGAGAGACAGACTTAAAACGTTCTGAAAATTATTGATAAACAAACACGTGGAGAAGATAATTTCACGCTGTTTGTTATTTTTTAAACTCTGGTAAGGTATATGAAAGCATATACACAAGAAACTTTTAATTGGCTAAGCCACTGACATCCTGGAATGGTCTGGAGGACGTCTGTGGAAGACCGGATGACACGGAATGACAGTTTTGCAGGCGCTGTGGGCTGGCTTCCTTTCTCACACTTGCCACTGGTGCCAACCAACAAATGAAATAGATGCTTCCAGGATTCATCGAAAGGAAGGGTGAAGGATGAATGATCTATGCCACTTTAAGTATCCAGATGCCAGCAAGAAATGGATAGTTTCCGGAAAAGAAAGATGACTTTCGATCGAGTGACAATCTGCGTGCGTGGAATCTTATCGTTGAACACACACACACGCACGCACACACACACACACACACACACACACACACACACACACACACACACACACACACACACACACACACACAACATGCAGAGAGAGAGAGAGAGAGAGAGAGAGAGAGATTCAGATTCAGATGGTTTACTGACGTAAGCATTTGCTCATATTACAATGAATTTGTTACATCATTCGTGTCGGACATTGCACACTCTAACGTTAATTTGAAAGCAAACACGGACACATAATAAACACTTACAAAAAGAATAACTACAAAACGCGTGCGCGCGCGCGCACACACACACACACACACACACACACACACACACACACACACACACAAAGCGAGCGTGCGCGCGCACATACACGCACAATCTCTCTCTCTCTCTCTCTCTCTCTCTCCACACACACACACACACACACACACACACACACACACACACATGCTAACCAACCAACAGAAAGGCATGCACGCACACAGTAAAAA
Organism: Conus betulinus; assembly: GCA_016801955.1. Taxonomy (NCBI): domain Eukaryota; kingdom Metazoa; phylum Mollusca; class Gastropoda; order Neogastropoda; family Conidae; genus Conus; species Conus betulinus. Next base: position 28,665 of record JADBJO010004225.1, on the reverse strand, counting down.
TATTGAACACGTGGCAATCAGCCCAGGTAGAATAAAGAGAAAAAACGGTTCTCTACCAAGGAGTACACAACAGATTGGATCAACTTGGAAGTGCAATGGGCTGTGCAATTTCCCCAAAACTGTTCGTGTTGGCAATGGAAGTCATCTTGAAAGCAGCAACAAGCAACGCAAGACAAACAGACCTTGGCGATGGATACAAGATGCCCCCTCTCAAGGTTTTCATGGATGACACTACAGTGATTTCATCCAGAGAAGACGAGACACGTCATGTGCTGGAGAGGCTGGATGACATAGTTGCCTCATCCAGAATGAAGTTCAAGCCAAGAAATCACGGAGTCTCTCACTGAGGAAAGGAAAAGTGGCCGAATCTGTGGTCTTCAGTGTTGCAACCAGGCCATTCCAACAGTTACAGAAGAGCCAGTCAAGAGCCTTGGAAGATGGTATGATGATACGCTGAAAGACACACACAAAACAAAAGAAACCAAACAGATGTCGGAAGAAGTCGGAAGACCATTGACCAGTGGAGACCAAATACAAGGTCTGGTGTCTGCAGTTCATGCTGATACCAAAGCTCCTATGGCCTCTGATGATATACGACATCTGCACCAGCATAGGGGAGGCAATGGAATCCAAAATCAACAAGTTCACAAGGAAATGGCTTGGTGTCCCACCCTGTCTGACTGACATAGCGCTGTACTGTCGCCAAACAAAGCTGAAACTACCACTGAAATCCATCCTGGAGGAATACAAAAGCAGGGAAGATCAGACTTCAAAGCATGCTGGAGGACTCAGGAGACAAGGTGGTAGAAGCAATCAAGCCCCAGCTGAAGACAGGCAGAAAATGGAAAGTTCAAGAGACGATGGATTCTGCAAAAGAGTCTCAAGATCAGAGAAATAACAGGACACACACACAGACCAGGACTGGGGGTGGCCAAAAACTGATGGTGGTCAAAGGCCAAAGGAAAAGCCAAAAGAGACATGATGATTCAGGAGAGAAGAGAAGAAGACCAAAAAAGACTCTACAAAGCAGTCCAGCAGAGCCAGCAAGGGCAATGGACAACGTGGGGAGAATGCACTCCAAAGAAGTCTCACTTGGAATGACATTTGGCACATGGCCCCTCTCAGGATCAGCTTCATTCTCAGATCTGCATATGACCTTCTGCCCTCAAATGCAAACCTGGTGAAAGTGGGGAAAAAACAGACGATCCTTCATGCCCCCTCTGCCATGAAAAACAAACAGTGGAGCATGTCCTAAGCTCATGTAAAGTAGCCCTGGCTCAAGGAAGGTACACATGGAGGCACAACCAAGTGCTCAAAGAGATTGTACAAGTAGTCTGGGCTAGTACCAACACACAAAAAAGGAAAATCAGGACTCCAAAAGCACCCGCAACATTCTTCACGGCAGGAGGCAGCGAATCATGGCCAAGAACAACAGTGCCACTCGGAACATGCAGGCAGAGTCTGCTGGATGGGGCAGATGACTGGGAGTGCACTGCAGACCCTCCCAGAATGGAAGAGTCACCCAGAGACCATCAGCAAGAGTGGCATGAGACCAGACATAGTAGTCCACTCTCAGTCAACCAAGCAGCTGATCATGATCGAGCTCACAGTGCCATATGAGAACAGAATGGAGGCAGCTCAAATCTACAAGACTGAAAAGTATGCTGATCTGGCAAACAGCCTGAGGAGAGAAGGCTATCAGGTCAAAGTCCTCACTGCAGAAATTGGAGCTAGGGGGTTTGTAGGAACGTCTGCATACAGCCTCATGAAACAGTTCTCAGTTGCAGGGAGGGAAAAAAAACCAGAGCCCTGAAAGCAATGGCAGAAGCAGCAGAGAGGTGTTCAAGCTGGATCTGGTCAAGGAGGAACAAAGTGAACTTCATAATGCTTAACTTTCCTACAAATATCAGGTGTCCCAGTGGCTCAGTGGTCAGTGCGCGAATCATTAATTGGAAATGAGCATGTCCAGAGGGCATGGGTTCGAATCCCAGCCATGGCTCATCCCAAGATGGGAAAAAAGGGCAGCAGAGGGACATCCAGAGTCATGAATCGGTGTGGGCCCACCCCCCCCCCCCCCCCTACAGTGTCAGGAGATAAGGGCTGAAACACTTGCTTGAAGGGGGCTTCTCTTCTGAGGACTCTCTGCTGCCACGCTCTCCACGAGTTTCTTTCTACTGTTCTCAGTTGTACAGTATGCTGACAGAAGAACAGAAAATGCAATTCATCATCCAGCTGAATTGCATAACGGGCAATGTAAGTCCATGGAAAGATCTGGGTAATAGCGGAATTTATGAGTTGTAATATCTGTGATACCAAATCTGAATCGTATGAAGATATCCCTTAATGCCTTATTTCAGATGCACTCAAAATACGTTTCTAATGAAAACTCGGATTTGAACGTTTTGTATATGGAATATCTGTCATGTTCCTGGAGCCTACTGCACCATCCTTGTTTCCAAGAATCAGTTAAACGTTCCTTGAAAAGTCGTAGGAACCAAGGCACATTTTCCACACCTCCATTAAGCCACACGTAACCAAAACCGTACATCGTAAGCAGCTTGCAGATATCTGATACCCAGCATGTTTTGTTATTGCTGTCTAGATTTAAAAGCATATTGTAAGCTTTCTTGGGCGTCTTTCATTGTTCATTCTTGTGAGGCAGATCCAAAATCGGGACAGCGTTTGTTTTTGCGTCTATACTTATTGGTACTCTACCCTGTTTCCCCATACACCATGTCATTTGGTGTTCTTGGCGCCACATTTAATAACTTTTTCAACGCAAATGTATGAGCCTTTTCGATATGCATTTGCTCTAAGAATCCCCAGATTTCAGATCCGTAGAGTAAGACAGGTTTTATCTGGGCATCAAACAATTTAAAGAAAATGTAGAGGGAAACATCTCCTAACTTCCATAACGTTTTAAATATTTCCACAATGCCTAATTTTGCCTTTGCTGTCTGTTTTTTGCATGGCGAGTGAGAATCTTAAACGAATAGTTAGCCATACGCGCCTTAATATTTGTACGAATTTACCTTTTTCATTTCAGATTTACCGTAAAAACCATTTTTCATGGCGAAATATGTAGTCCCCATTTCTAAACACCACAGTATTGGAATTCTCCAGGTTAACCGAAAGGTCAAGAGAGTCTGCTGCATTTTTTTCTCAGTAAATCTAATTGAAGTTGTAGGCCCTTTACTGTGTATGAAAGCAAAGCACATCGTCTGCAAAAAGAATAATCAATAGTTCAACGATGTCAGGGTGTAGCTGAACACCGTGTTTACCGTTGTGGATTATGTCAAGTTCATTTATCATGATTGAGAATAGGAGAGGACTTGTAATTTCACCTTGTTTTAAGCCCTTTTGGCAGAAAAAGAAATCAGTACCACTACAGCATCTAACACACGCTTTTACTACCTTGTACATGCTTTGAATAGCACTTAACGTATTACCCGATATTCCGTTCTTCAACATGATAGGCCATAACTTAGCATGGGAAATAAGATCAAACGCCGTCTTAAAAATCAATGAAAGCGACGTACAGTTTGTTGCGACATGCTAGATGTTTTTAAATAGCAGCAAAAAGTGTAAAGACATGATCAATAGTGCAATGGTCTTTGCTAAATCTGGCTTGTTCCTCGCCAATGATTCTTTTATCTTCAATCCAGTCTGCCAGGCGTTTATTTAAAATATAGCTGTATAGTTTACTACATACATTCAAAAGAGAGATCCCTCTCTATATTGTTGGAATCATGAAGATTTCCACGTTTATACAGAGGTTGAATAATTGTTTTTCTGTCCATGAATCTGGGTACTGTCCTGAAATAAAAATAAAATTAAATAATTCTTCTAAATAAGGCAGTATCCATGTATACGAAAAAATGATACCTCAGGAAGTAGTCCATCTGGACCACCTGCCTTATTGCATTTTAAATGTTTGATTGAATCGATGATTTCTTCACGGGTAATAACCGAGTTTAAGCTATTTATTTCTTGGTGTTCAACATTATTATTCCCCTCACAAACAATCGATGGTTGTGGTTGTAATGTTGCTTCAAAAACATTCGCAAAATGATTTCGCCAGTCTTCCTTCGAAGTGTCCCCCAATGAATTCTTTTGCTTATATATGACAGTTTTCAGAGTAGTCCAAAACAATTTAGAGTCGTTGGTAGCATTCAATCATTTGTCTCTAAGACCAGTGAGAGAGAGAGAGAGAGAGAGAGAGAGAGAGAGAGAGAGAGAGAGAGAGAGAGAGAGAGAGAGAAAGAGTCACACACACACACACACACACACACACGCGCGCGCGCGCGCGCGCGCAGTCACATTCTGGGCATGTTTCAGCTCAACAGTGAGGACGGTTTAGGATCAATATGTCACATGAGTCTTCTTCCAGAATGGTTTTATATTTTATGAACCATATAACTCTTTCAGCACTGGAGGAAAAAAAAAAGTCTGCTCACGTCAGCTGCCAGAACCGTGAGCATGAACAAGAGAGAGAGAGAGAGAGAGAGAGAGAGAGAGAGAGAGAGAGAGAGAGAGAGAGAGACAGACAGACAGGCAGACAGACAGACAATGACAGAGAGAGAGACAGAGAAAGAGACAACAGACAGCCAGACACACAGAGATTGAAATAGAGTTGGAGACAGAGAGGCAGAGAGACAGAGAGAGAGGGACAGACAGACAGACACAGAAAGAGACAGAGAGAGGCAGAGACAAAGAGACAGAGAAGGGAAGGGCAGGCATGTGAGCTGACGAGGAAGAGACAGACACCCAAATGGATAAAGGGAGAATATTAATCATGACTGCAAATGGTCATGGAATGTAACACGAATCCTTTAAATACTTTATTGATCAACAATCAGTTCAGGGTGTGATTCCACCCACGCCAGAAGTTTGGTTTCATTGATCTTCCTCTTCTTTTCGGCGAACGAGTTGAAGGTATACATAAATGGGTTCACGGCGGAGTTCAAAGGTAAAACAAACACAGCAAGGGCCACGTTCACTTCCCCAGGAATGGGAACACCACCCAGTGCCAGCATCCCACACAAACCAATGGGAAACCAGCACAGGAAGTCTGTCACAGCAACAGTGATCAACCTCCGAGCTATGGTCATGTCTCGTGACACTTTGGTAGAATTGGTTTTCACAGCATTACCCTGAACTGACCAGTATATAGAAGCCTGACCAGTAGAAATGAATAAAAATAGCATAAAATTAAAAATGATCAAGACACTGAAAGAATAAAAACGTCCTTTAAAAGTCTGTCTGGTGATGGGCAAAGGGATACAAATGCCTGTCTGGCCATAGAATTCCCAGTGTGATGTCATGGGAAGTAGAGGTAGCAAGGCTAGAAGCCAGCTTACCGACCAGCTGAGAAGACAGGTCGCTGCAGCTGACCTTCTGCCAAACCTCTTGGAACTGAAAGGAAAACGAAGGACAACAAAACGATCCAGTGTGATGAGCCAGACGATCAAAACAGACAGCTCACTGGATAATAAGCACAAGAAACCAGCTATTTTACAGGTCACACACTGTGTTTCCACGTGTCATCCTTGTGGAGATATTGTCCACGGAACTGTTCATCAGCCACCCCAATGACTGTAATGTAGACACCCATCAGGAAGTCACTCAAATTGAGGTTGTGACAAAAACACACTGTAGCCACTTGAAGACGCCATGCTCTTCACCAACAAACGTGCACAGCAACAGAAGAGGTTACCAGTCAAAGACAGACAGGCAGCCAGCCATAGAAACCCTCGGTACGCCCATGACTGCAGCAGATCTTCACATGTAGAAATTTCGTCCTTTGGGGGCCAGGCAAGCTGAGCTATCAAAGTTATGGGGCAATATTTCAGTGCAGCAGAATTTATAGTTTTGTGCCGATATAAAGCGTAGACTGGACAGATTTTTTAACAGGTTAGGTGGAAATATTTTGACAGGACTGTCACCCATGTAGAGTTCCTTTAACTGTGGCATGAACTGGAACCCATCGGGGCTGATTGTATGAATAGAAGTGGAAGTTAAATTCAGTTTATCTATGTGAGGAAACAGGGACAGGACTGTGGTGTCCAACACAGTCAGCATAGTGTGGGCCAGATGTAACACGGTGAGGGCACTGTGCTGGTTCACAGAGGAGGGATCAGTGTGGAGAGAGGTCAGAGGATTGTTGGACAGAGACAGTGTGTGCAGACTTTTTAAAGCAAGGACAACAGTCAGGTTGACATACTGGAGTCGATTATCACTGAGATCAAGAAACCACATATTCACCAAATGCACTTCAGGCAAGAAGGTCAAAGAACACTGTGCAAAGACCCACACAATGAGCAGGGTGTTGTTGCTAACATCGTGCAGTGTCATACCTGACCCTGTGGCATCCAAATACCGGAGCCGAGGGAAGAGAGCTGCAGAGAAGGGCTGAGGACACAGAAAGGTGTGACCCTGACACAGACAGTCTACAGGACATGATATGCTGCAAGCCAGTTCATCGTCATACATGGGGCAATGAGGCCAGCCATCACACACAAGGTCACTGTGTAAACATATAGCTGACAGCCTGCAGCGAAAAAGGCCTGGACATTTCATTTCCTCACATCCCTCTTCATCCTGGTGATAAATGCAGTCGTATAGTCCATTGCACCGGTGTAGACAGGCAGACAGTCATTGAAGTCACCAGGACAACGGTAGTGGGAGTCAGGACATGATTCATTGGACTTCATTGCATGTAAGAAGAACATGTATACAATAAAACGTGATCCAAACAGGAGATGGACACGGACTTTGTCCCCAAAATCTGTGAGTCCTTACGCTTGGACAGTTTTTTTTTCGTCTGAGTGATCCAAGCAGTGAGGCAGAATATCACACATTTGTTCAAAAGGGAGGCACTCACCACTGTTACAGGTGAACATTTTGGTACATGGTGGATGTTGACAGAAAGATTCATCACTCTCATCAAGACAATCAATAATGAAATCACATATTAAATTGCATGATATCTGGGTAAAATCATCATCACATGTAAACGTGTTAGCTACAGAGACTCGATCATCAGAGGCTTCCGACGAGCCTGTAGATGGCGACCCATCAGTAACACCACAGGGAGAGGGTCGTTGTTGGCCGCATAGTCTGTAGTGGTCAGAGCCACACAGGAGAAAGGAATGTGTCACATGACCATCAGGGCATCTTGTCATGGACTGCTGCCCTGGTGACGGTAAAAATGTCATGCTACTCACACAATAATGTCTTGGAAAGACGATAGTTTTTTGCTGTCTTATTGGTTGTAAATTCACACACTGTCCCAACATCAACATTTTTTGTTTGTGAGGGTGCACATAGTCTAGCTTTCAATCTAATGGAAAACGGTGTACGCCTCACGGTAGTCGTGAAACACGTCTTTGAGAATTGGTTGGAAGCTGTGAATACTGCCAGAAATGGTGGACAGCCATCTTGCCAGCATAAACCAGAGTATGTGTGTACATTGTGGGCAAGGATCTATCTTTGGTGTGGAGATTACCCAAAAGATTGTCCAGCCAATAGGGATGGACCTTGGTTTCGCTTATGAATGCAGCATGCCAGTTATAGGCGCACTTTGGAAAACCTTGTCTGCCTTGCACTGAATGACAGTAATCATCTGCTTTCTCGCTGAGGGTGTGTTTTATCGCTGGCTAATCCTCTGATAATTTTGTAGCAGCGGCTGCACAGTGCAATTAATCCATCACACTCAGGACTGCTGTAGGGACAGTCCCCGGTTTCGTCCCGTCCATCTTCACACTCTGTCTTCAGGTTACAGCCAAGTGGTGATGGAAGCTGGCGTAATGGTCGACGGAACAGTTCCAGAGACCTTTTGGCAATTTAAGAGGCATTTTATAATCAGGAAAGAATGAAAAGAAAAGTCTAAAACAGGTTCCATCTTTACAAAGCGATGCATCGATAAACCCTCTACCTCTTTCTGTGATGACACTGAACTGCTTGGCTAAAACAGATGGGCAAAATCAGACTCAATGTCATAACGCCGGTGCCAGATTTGAACAGTCTTCATTCCCAGCATTCTGACAGGACCCTCATTATGAGAAACTCATGAAATGACGGTACAGGGACACATCCGTCAGCATATGAGTATACTCCTTGAAAAACTGACAACGACTGTGCTGTTGTTGGGCACAGGCACTTTCCTTGCTGCACGTGCTCGATCTGTGTGATTTATTCCAGTACAGACGAACCCAGATGTCGCAGACGTCATCACGAGAATGAGAGGATCTGTGTCTGGACATTCATCAACAAAAAAGTGTAACGTCACGGAACTGAGACCAGAACATTTTCCTAACTGTGTGACCACACAATTGGCTGCAACTCAAAACAGCTATGAGAAAGGACCAGACGAAGAAGATCTTAATTTTCCTCTTTTTTTTTGTCAACCTAATATTTCAAGATATTTTCTTCTTTTTACTTGTATTTTGTGGGTGTGTGTCCCCAAGACATTGTAACATTGCCTTTTTTAACACAGAAAGTTATGGAGAAGTTTTTATTTTTGAAAATTCATTTTAGTGAATTATAAAGGAAGCAGCAACATATCCGAGTTACATCACAACAAATTACTACCTATCATGTGCATTGGGAAAAAAAAATATTTCCTTTTTGTGCACTTTGAACCCGCATTAACAACTCACCTTTATATGGTGCTTGCTCCTCATTGGTCAGTGTTCTGTGAAAAGTGAAATGTGCTCTTGGAAAAAAAATTAGACTGCCTGTCTTTTCTTCATGAGCAGCAGACTAGAGAGGATAGACTCGTAAGAAAAAGAAAAAAAGATTTGTTAGGAGGAGAAGAAGAGGTCGAAGAAGTGTAACAGCGTGGAGAGAGTTGAACTCTAAGTTATTTGTAACGCTATGTATTCTTGATTTTAGGGTGAGTTTGGGATGTGTGAATATATTTGATAATTTTCAATACAATCTTCTTTCGCAGTCTTGAATTTCGATCATTCATGTTTGATCGTGATCGGAAGTATTTCCAAATTCTACCCTGTTCACACAGTCGATAGGTAAGATGTCGTTCCTGTGTTTGATCATCAAGTGAGTGATTAATTTAGATTACCAACAGTGCCTTGCCTTTCTAGGGCAAGCACCCTGTACGTGGGAGGTGGCATTGATACATAGGCTGTGGCAGCACCTAACAGCCCTTAAGATGATGAGAGATATCCGCTGCAAAGAGGATTTTGATTTGAAATATGTTTGAATTTTGTCTGCATGGAAAGATTCCTGAATTAGGGTCTGTAAACCCACAGTCATTTGTTTGTATAGGGCAAATTTGACGTCTCTGTAACCTAAAGGGAAATATGAAGTTCGTGTAATGAGCGAATGAACTGAGGTCAGTGTCACTTGGATATATTTGTTTGAAGAGTGGTGTGAAAAAAGGGGGACGTCTTGTTAAATGATATATTGACAAAGAAAAAACAATGAGTTAGCAATCATAAATGGAAATCTGTGATACAAAAAATGTATCCTTTGGTAAAAGATCTTGAGAAATATGGCTATGTTTTACCAGTTAACCAAAAAGAGACTAATGCCTTTTGGAAAGACACTTTCCAAGCGTATGAAATTTTTGGCAATAAAGTAAGTATTGAGGATCCCAGCGAATTCTTGGCTGAAAACATTTTTTTACAATAAAAACATTAAACTAGACGGGAAAACTATATGTTTCAAGGAATGGGTAGACAAAGATGTATATCGTATTGCAGATTTGGTAGACAAAACAGGGTCATTCATGAGTTACGAAGAATTCAGGCACAAGCATGCTGTTCAAACAAACTTCATGCTATATCTAGGTTGTGTGCAATCTGTCAGAAAATATATTCGAACGAAGAATATCAGATTGACTAGCAATATACCTAAGAACACTAAAAAAGCTCTCAGTATCATATGGAGTGTAAATAAAGGAGCTCGACTTTATTATGATATCTTAAATGAAGATAACGCACAACCAAGGTGCTGTGCGAAATGAACAACGAAATAGGTAAAGAATTGAACTGGAAAAATATATTTTCTTCGCACACACAAAATAAAAGAAATAAAACTGAAATGGTTTCAAATGAGATTAATTCACAGGATCCTGGCTACGAATATTGTCCTTGAAAAAATGAATATCGCTGAAAATAACAAATGCACGTTTTGTAAGTGTGAAAAGGAAACCATAGATCATTTATTCTTCACATGCGACGTGACAACACGCTTTTGGAGTGATCTTTATAATTTCTTAAAGGACAATTGCTCTTGTATACCTGATATTATATTATCAAAGGAACTTGTCCTGTTTGGCACTGACTCTCGGTTAAAAAACTGACATCATATTCGATTACATCATCTTGTCTGCAAAGTTCTTTGTATACAAATCCAGAGCGGAAAAGGTGTTTCCTCTGTTTCCTGTTTTCAGGAAATATTTACAAATCAAATATCAAGTAGAAAAATGCATTGCGAAAAACGAATATGAACTATGTTGATTTTGATAACAAATGGCATAGTTATAAGCTTTTGATTGAAAACTGAGGTATGTGTGTGTGCGTGCTCGCATGATCACGTTTATGTATGTGTGTAGTCTTGCCTAGGATTTTCTCATGTTGGGTAAACTTGAAGAGTGATCATTATAATAATTTCGAGCAAGAGCGTGGCAGCTAAAATTCAACCGTCGTTTTCTTTGGACAAGTAATTTATTTGTACTGTTGACGTTGATTCCTATGCTTCTGTATAGAAAAATTTTAGGAATCTAGGGTGTCTCGTCCTCCTCTCTCTCTCAATCGATCCTCTCTCCTCCACTCTCTCTCTCGCTCTTTCTTCTTCGTCTTTATTCTTTCTGTTCTTACTTGTTCTTGCGATTGTCTGGATTCTCTGCTTTCTTTCTTCGTCGTCTTCTCTCATACTGCCTCTTCTTCTCTTCATCTTCTCTCTTCTTCTTTCTTCATATCCTGCTTATAGTCTTATTCTCTTCTCTTCTTCTTCTCTTCTTATTTCTTTCTTCCCTTCTTCTTCCTTCTTCTTCTTCTTCCTTTCTCTGTTCGTTCCTTCTTCTTCTTTCCTCCCTTCTTCTTTCTTGCTCCCTTCTTTCTCCTGTCTTCTTCTTTCTTCTTCTTCCTCTTTTCCTTTTTTCTCCTTCTCTTTCCTTCCCCTCTTCTTCTTCCTTTTTCTTCTTATTTCCTTCCCCCTTCTTTTACTCCCTTCTCCTCCTTTCTCCTTTTTTCTCATTTTCCTCCCCCCCCCCCCCTTCCCTCTTCTTTCTTCCCCTTCTCTTCTTCCTTTCCTTTTCCCCCCCCTCCCTGCTCTTCTTTACTTCTTTTTTTTTTTTCTCCCCTCCTCCTCCTCCCCTTTTTCCCTTCCTTTTTCTCTCCTTTTCTCTTCCCCCCTTCCTTTTCTCTCTCTCCTTTTTCCTTCTTTTCTCCCCCTTTTTTTTTTTTTCTATCGCCCCCCCCTTCGTCTTCTTTCCCTTCTCCCTCTTTCCTCTCTTTCTCTCCTTTCCTCCTCCCCTTTCTCCCTTCTTCTTTCTTTCTCCTTCCTCTCTTCCTCCTTACCCCTTCTTATTCTTCCCCTTCCTTTCCTTTCCCCCCCCCTTTTCTCCCCCCCCCCTTTTCTACTATTTTTCTTCTTTTCTCTCCTTCCTTTTTTTCTTTTCTCTTTCTTCTTTTCCTTTTTTCTTTCTCTTTTCTTCTTCTATTTTTTCTTCTTCTTCTTTTCTCTTCTTTCTCTTCTATTCTTCGTCTTTTCTCTTTTTCGTCTTCGTTTTTTTTATCTTCTTCCTTTTCTTCTTCCTTCTCTTTATGTTAGATTGGATTTGTTGTTTATTTTGTAAAATTAATGCTGCTTTGTAAATTGTTCATGTAAGATAAGAACTACTGACCTATTTGCTGTTTGTAGTACTGCTTTCCTGTACACATTTGCCGTTTGTACATTTTTCTCTACAAGTAAATAAAGTGTTTGCCTTAAAAAACTCGTGCCAAAAGAAGCGAGGTGCAGAAAAAAAAATTACTGGTGACAAATTTTAAAATTGAGTTCTGCCTTCTTTCATCGAAAAGGCATCAGATGTGTACTTGCGTGCAGGGTGTATGATTGTCTTTGTATGCATACGTGTGGTTTGTTTGACTGTATTCAAAATGAAAAAGGTTGGGCCAGTCTTGAATAAATGTTAACTTGTGTGTCTTCATTTCTTTCTCCTAGTTTTGTCTGCTTGTGTTGGTGTGTCAGGTAAGGGTATATGGGCAAGTTTGGAACACCACACTTGGGGGGATGTCTCCTTGTTTGTTCGGCATGCTCTGTGTATTTTCATTCTCTGAAAGGCGGATTCAGTATTGTATGCAGATTTATAGTTTATTGATTATACGTGTGTGTTTATTTGATGCTGTTGAGTTCTTCAAGCCAAGAAAAACAAAAGCCACGTTTTTTTCTGGTGATCATTTGTATGAGCTGCTCTATCATAGCGGTAGTCCATACAATGGTATCAGCCAGGGAGCAGTTGTGTTTCTTGTCTGTTAATGGAATGCTCGGTGCGTGCTTGTACCCATAGCATTAACAAAAGCCAGTTTTCCCGGGATGATGCAGGAATACTCCTTGCTGACCGATTTCGCAGTTTAGACAACACCTCCTCCCTCCGAGTCCCCACGGCCTCGTTGGGGCATCTTATTTCTTTTCTGTCGTCTTCACTAATTTCCATCGTGAAGTTCTACTGTGTTAAATGCCTCAGACATGTCCACTAGAAATTTAATGAGAAGACACAGATACGCACTCATACCCTTTCTCCCGTGCTCGTATGGCATAGATCGCTACATGCTCACGGACTCAGTATCAATGTTCTGCTGCAGTCTGATCTGGTCAAGTCGGACAAATACTTCTTGCCCGGTTATTTGTTGGATTGTGCGCGGCGTTTTGGTTGTAACCATAGACTATGAACGGAACTAACGAACTTGCAACTTTAATTCTACTAGGAACATGGCCAAGACCTGTAAGCTAGTATTTTTGGATGATATTTAAAAAAGAAGCCGGCTAATGTAAAGCAGAATAGAAACTTGTTAGACCCATAATGCACGAGCAGCAGTAAACACAATTTTTACTAATGACTTCAGTTCAGGATTCCTGATGATTTATTTCTGGATTCAAACTACGGCTTGCATAATCAATGATCGCAGCTATGTTTCTCAAATGACCAAAAAGAAATTTTCCATGGATTTTCATTCAGGGCTTTTATGAACCTTTGTTATAAAAAAATTCTGAGATGTAGATCAAGAGACGGTGACCTAGAATGAACATGTTTGACTATTTCACATTATATCTTAATAAAGCGAACATTTACAACGGTGAAAATTCATATGGAGGAGGGGCATGTTCCATCATAAAAATCTATACACGACAAAAGTCCTGGCATTGTTTGATCTCACAACAAATTCGACAGTTGGTTTTAGAATGGAATACGCGTATGCGCTTTCAGAGTTTTAAAACTGCTGTATTTCGTACGATGAAGGGGTGGAGGATAATTTCTCTTGTGTGCAACCATGGGGTTTACACAAGAACACGTCATAAAGAGAAAAAACCATCTCATTGTTGAATGTTGCATATGTATATCGGAATCATCGTGTTTGGGCCAACTGTATATAAAATTGTGTTACGCTGATCTCGATAAAAAAAAGGAGAGAAAGCATGTTGTTTTTGAAACAAAAAGTATATTGGGATAGCATTCAGGTTCATAATCGCAAGCAATTGCTTCTTCATAAAATACATTACCAGGAGGCATTATCAAACTATGACTGTTGAGAAAGCATTTCGTCGCTTCGGTTGGCTAGATTTTATTTTTGAAGTATTGAAAGCATTCAGTTTTCAGCAAGTTGTCTGCAAATGCCTTAGAAACCTTTGACAAAAATAATTAAATGTGTGTACTTTTAATGTAAAAGATTTCAAGCTGGTTTTTAGAGAGATCGCGGATGCAGATAGGGTGACCCAACTATTACCATGCTTCTTTTGTCTATATGTTGAAATTCCCGGAGGCTAATCTACACAACGAAATATAGAACACCCTGAATAGATATTGGGACCTGTCGAAGATAGACTTTCCGCCTTACGCCATATCATACAACATTTTATCTTAGCAGGGGACACAACCCCTCTTTTAGATTGTATATAACATGCTACAAAATTTTATCTTGTCTTAGTTTGGAAATGAATCTAGGTAACAACAGCAATGACATCAGTGTTTGAGGTTTAAATCGAGCTCTCTTCTCTAACAGCTGAGACTATAAGCAATTCAAACACACCACCCCACCGGACACACGCATCACAACCACACACCACACCACACACACAATACCACACACACACGACCACACACCCTCACACACACACACACACACACACCACACACATCACGACACACACAACACACACACAACACCCACACAGGCGCGCGCCATGCCACGAGCACACACACCACACAACACACACGACCCACACACACGACACAGCACCACACAGACACCTACACACACACACAACCCACAACACACGCGACACTCACACACACCCACACACACACTGACACACACCCATACACTCGCGCGGCCGCGCTGTTCGGGCTCGGGCGCGTCACACAACACCGCAACATATATGCACATATGCACTAGCCCACGCGAGGCATGCACGCACGCCTGCGCGACGACTAATCTCGGTAAAAAACGCGCGCGCACCAGGTCCGACCCAGACACATACACACACACACCAACACAGACGATCACACACACACACCACAGCACACACACACACACCACATATATATATATATATAGTAATATAGTGATATTGAGGAGGAATATATGGATATATGTATATAATGTTATAATATATATTAGTATATATATATAGATATATATTATTATATATTATCCGGGGTTGTGTGTGTTTGGTGTGTGTGTTGATGTGTGTGTGTGTGCATGTTCATGTCCAGTCTCACGGATTCCGCCCTTGTCTTTCTAGTTGCACATTATGTGCAAAATCACACGAGAGTATTGAATTTTACAACTTTCAGTAAATGGATAGGTGGATTTTATTTCATCTCGCAATAAATACACTGCTTTGTGCTCTCAGTAATGCACTTCGAGGAAGATGTATACATTACGTAAGGTAACTGGAGAACACCAACTGTGGTGAACTTCTTTTCCATGTTGCCTCGTGTAGTACAGATATAGGGCAGCCACTCGTTGAAAAGGATGGGAGAAAGCAGCATTAGTAAAGGGTGATGAAAGGTCTTATGACTCGCGGTAATTCTCAGTTGGTTGTAGTATAGTAGTAGTAGTAAGAGTAGTCGAAGTAGTAGTAGTATTGCTGGGGTTTGCAGTTGTGTTAGTAGTTTTCCAGCTCAGCAGTAATTGGCATTTGTCGCCGCGTGAGTATTGATGGTGGGCAGTAATGAGCATCAGTTTGTGTATGGAACGGAGGTGTGAAGGAAAACAATTGTTTAATTTTGCGCGCTGATTGTAAATACCTCAGTTGATAGACTGCCGGACTTGTAATTTGGTAGGTTTGCAGGTTTGCGAATCTCGGCCGGTTCGTTTTGGTGCATGGGAACTTTTTTGCCCTCAGAGTTGAACGTTGGGTCTGACTCCATTTCCCAACAGTCCTTCGAATGAGACTATAAAGCCGAGATTGCCGTGTAAAATGAGTTCCGCATCTAACAGCTTTCACAAACTTAGATCCCCTCTCCAACTGTTGGACAGGGTCAGTTTGACCGGTGGTGGAGAACGATATATGTGACTACATAGCTTGCATCCTATGTGAGAATGAATAAGTGAAAGCTGAGAAAGTTATCTTGACTGAAGACACGGGAAACGACTAAATGTAGTGGCCAGCAGACACGCTCTTCATAGTTGGCTCTACCCAGGTAGACCAAGTCCGTTGTTAGTGATGATCGTGTAATTGTAAAGCGCCTAGAGCTTTGTACCGTACTACTAACCACTACAACTACCATACTACTAACTTCCTATGCTGCTATTACTATCGCTACTACTTCGTACTACTACTACATACTAATACTACTATACATTGTCGGGCACTGGTAAACGTCTGTCCTTTAGGTTTTTTTTTCTTTTTTTTTCTTTTTCTTTTTTTCTTTTTTTTTTTTTTTTGACGGTATATTCAATTCGTTGCGAAAGATGAATGAATTTTATCTCCCATTTAACATGGTGAATAATGTTAGCTCCCCTTGAGAGGTGAAGTTATCTCCCCTTGACGGGTGAATGATGTTATCTCCCATTGAGAGGTAAAGTTTTATCTCCCCTTGAGGAGTAAATGATGTTTCTCCCCTTGAGAGGTGAAATGACGTTATCTCCCTTGGCACCACACTCTGCAGGATGTCATCTCCTTTGACTGGTCGTTATGTCACAAAGGGGTAAATGAGTATACTGCACAGAGGTTAATTGACGTTTGCAGCCACAGGAACAATCTCTGCAGGGTCATCATCTGACGCTGTCACGGACCCCGTGACAAAGGTCAGTCTTGCAGCTCCAGGAAGAAATCACCCTGTTATCCACATTCTGCCATTCTGCCTAGAAGATATCATGGTAAAAGCTTGCCGCTGGGGTCAGAGGGTGATTTTGTTCACCAACATTTCTCTTTGGAAAAACTGGACTTCAAATTACATCAATAGTGTTTTTTCTTTTTTTGCATTCAGGTAAGCCTTCAAAGTTACTGGAAAATGGTTTTATCAACAAATATGTGATCAAAAGAAAATATTGCAGCGTGTAACTCAAAAACAAAAAACAAAACAAGACAAACAAACAAAACGGAGGGTTCAGGAAATCAAAGATCAGAAAGTTATACACGTTCTCTAAGACAGTATTAGGTTGAAAAGGTATTACACTGACACCTGAGAATGGAAAAAGTATCAAGTTGGCAAAAGAATAGTGTCTCTTGAAACATCTGGTAGAAACATCTTTGGCGTCTAAGCTCCACCCCTAGAAAAAGATGACAATTTCTTTAGAAAGTTAATCTTTCTGCAATATAGGGGGACAAATCATCGTGCCTGCAAATTCAACATCTGTTAAGAGATGTGTTCTTTTGTTTTTCAAAATGTTGAGAAAACAACACAGAGAGATTACACCCATTCATAGAGGTCCAGCCAGAGGCACGTTTTCTGTATAGTGATAACAAGTAAAAGTAGATAATGAGCGGGTTTTTTCTCTTAAAACTGGGATTTCTTACTTCAGCAAGAGTATAAGCATACCATTGATAAAAAAAGAGATTTCTTGAGATGACTGAAGATGTTTTTCCGCAAGGGATTAAATACATAGCTTTGACTATGCGGGATGGATACTGTCAATGAATAAAGATCATCTAAAGTAGGATTTAGTAATAAGTAAAAGGAACGCGACCAGGTGACGCAAAGAGAAACAAGAGCACAAACCATTACTATCAACCCTTGAAGCCAGTTCAAGAGTGAGGTGCTTGTGTTTTTTCGAGCAATAAGGTTATTGAATTTTGATATAAGTGTTCCCTTCGGGTCAATGGGATACAAGCTAGATTGTGTGACAGACACTGTTTAAAGAAAAGAATCTGATTCGAAAACTACGAGGAAAAAAAAAAATAAGAAAAGAACTTCACGTGGTTTCAGATTACAATTGTCATTAATCTTCCGGTAACGAATAGTTAAAAAAGAAGTACAGCTCTGGACGGTGAAAACGTTCATTTTGCAAGACAAACATTCAGGCATTACACCGAATCTATTTGCACTATGTTTTACAGTGTCTAGAGTTACGAAAATCATGGCAGACATACATAAAGAAGAAAGATATGTTTAAACAACTACTGTAAGAAGATATTCAAAGAGAGAGACACATGACTAACGGGAATCTTGACAGGTACTATTTGGTTATGACGCAATACACACAAAAAATTGAAAAGGTTTTTTGAAACATTTTTCCTTATATAGTTTGTGTCATAGACACAACACTAAGTGTACTATAATAAACTAACTACCCTCAACATTTTAAAGAAAACTAACTAAAGAACAGTGCGAATATGTAATGTATGTATGAAAACAATGAATGATTGTACGTACATTATACGTGTATTCTGTTTGTATGTATGTAACTTAGCGTATAGTAAATTATCTATCTACTATCTATCTGATCTATCTATCTATCATATATCTGTATCATCTGGTAGATCTATTAATCATCTATCTTCTACATTTTTACATAGAAGCGCTGCATGGAAATGCCGACGCCAGGATTTTTTTTTTTTTTTCTTGGTCAGTAAAAAGGGGATTAAAAGGGGTTTTAAATGAGGGGTATTCAAATCACCGTCGGTCATGAGAATAATAAATAAAAATAAACTATGCCAATAAAGGCTAGAAGAATATTTCCAAACATCCTTTCACCAGGCGCTAACACTTATACCAAACTGGCTTAGATTAGATTGTCCTTACAATCGGGGACGTGTATCATGTACTGTTGATTGCTGTTGATTGCTTTGCCTTTATTTTGTCGTAAATAATTGTGGGGTAAATTTGATATATAGGTAAGGCCCGAGGTAATGTTGCTTATCTAGCTAGCCGACCGCAAGGCCATTTTAGGAATCTGCAAGCGTTGCGGTCAATTCCAAAGTTTTATGCTTCACACACCTTTTAAATAATTTGTAGTACTTGCTGAAAACACACCCAACATTTTGTTAAAACATAAAATCTTCTGCAGACAATCTCAGATCGACTGAAAATGCTAGTTTTCTTTCAGGAATTCCAAAGACAAGTCAAGGTGAACATCTCTGAACAAGGTTTTTCATGAGTTTGCTGTAAAATGTTATGTCTCATCACCGTGCAAAGTACCAACACTTGAAAGAATGTTCCAGGTGTGAGTTGGTACATGACAGGAATGAACCGTGGTTGTGCAAAAAAAAAGAAACTGTGATCGATATTTTTTTTGAAGCAGAGCCGGCTAGAATTTCCGACGCGGCGGAATATCATAAGAATCTTAAAAAAGATTGGGTCAGGATATACGAACAACTGTTGGTTTGTTTCTTTACGTGTATGATTGAATGAAAGGGAAAGAATGAGACCTTTATTTTCCTATTTTAAAAATTCAATACAGAGACGCTCTTGCAGAAGCTGGAGACAGCAGATGCGACATCAACCAGATGATTGGCAAAGGAGCATGGAGTATAGTATGGCGCGACGTTGAGTCAAAAAAAAAAAAAAAACAAAAGGAAAAAAAAAAACGAAAAAAAAGAAAAGGAAAAGGGGCAAAAAGGACGGAAAAAAAAGAAACTTTTCTGCAGGGTTGGGGGGAGGAGTCATCTGGTGATCCCAGTAGCACTTTTAAGGTGTCATGCCTGAAAGCAATATTATGTATCAGTAAAGATTAAAGTGCGTAACCGACTGTCGTAAGCGAACATACAATAACCTGTAGGTAACGCAGCACTTGATATACTTAATACTTACCTTCACCCTTGTGCGGAGAATGAATGGGAGTTGTGCGTTTACAAGGCACTAACCTCTGTGCACGAGAACAAAAAGACCCAGAAGGTGAGGGTGGGGCCATTTTAATCCTCTTGGAATGAAAACTTGACACCCCCTTAGTTGGGGAGGGCGTTACCCCCCCCTCTTCTAGCTATTAACCCTTTTTTTTTCACAAAATTGATCAAAACATTGGGGCGAGAGGAGATGGAGAGGGAGAGAGGACGAGAGAGAGAGGCGAGGGAGAAGGGAGTTGGGGGCGAGAGACGCATTTACAACAGGCACCTAACCCTTTGAGCTGGGGGCAGTTTCCATATTCGCAAAAAGGGAGTTGTGATGTTTCAGCCCTGATTTGTTAAGGACATTGACAATGACTTTTTTTTTATTAATTGAAAAATTCTCTATCCCTTATGGACTTCTCGAACGGCGACGCACACACACAACGCACCCGCAACAGCCCCCGGCGGTGCGCTCGCACACACACACAACACACAAACAAACACCCACAACAACACACACACGCACGGCACGGCACGCACCGCCACGCACGCACACCAAGCACACACACACGCACACACTTGCACCCGCATGTATGCCACGCACTACACGACGTACTTACATAACCCACAGGGAGCAACGATGGTACTAGTATACTACTCCGGACTGTATTCCAAACTCAGGTATTATAGTGAATCTTGAAAATCTGGAGGCGCTATATATCCCTGATGACGTCAAACGCTGTGAGTGACAATCTGCAAGCCATATATCTCTGATGAACGTCAAACGCTCCGAGTGAAAATCTTGCAAGCGTATACCTGATGACTTTCAGGCTCTCTTAGTTGAAATCTGAGGGCGTATATTCTCTGATGCGTCAAAAAAACCGGCTCTGAGTGCAAATCTGCAAGTCATATATCTGCTGATGACGTCAAAAACCCTCTGAGTTAAAATCTGGAAGCGTATATCCTCTGTGACGTCAAAACGCTCTGAGTGAAAATCGCAAGCGTATATCTATGATGACCTCAAACGCTCTGATTGAATCTGGAAGCGACACAATCTCGAAGACTTCAAGAACAAAACGCGCTTACTGGAATTGCCAGGACGACTAGAGGATCCGATGAAGCAACAAGCTTCCCATCGGCCCAGACGCACACCTCGTAGTTCATGCCTTCATCAATGGTTCTCTGGCCTGACAAAGCGACGAAAGATCTTGCCACACACCAAACACATCAAGCTGACGGTCCTTGTTTCCCTTCCTTCTCTCCCGAGGGAGCCTAATCCAGCAGAAATTTTCATGTGACGGACACTGGCGTTCCTTTCACTTTCTCCCAAAGCACCTCTTCGGGCTTATAATGACAACCGGTATCCTTTCACTCTTATACTGCAAAAAATCTTAAGACGCTAATTCAGTAATAAACAAAGAGACAAAACAGGACTACTAACATTGCCCCTGGCTTAAACACACCACAACACCCTGTGCACAATCTAATGTACTACTCGGCTAAATTTTGCAATCCACCCACATGTCACTTAATATTAAACATCCTCATTACATGCTTTTAAGCTAATTCATAAAGTTGGCCTTTTGCAATGGTTTGCTGGATATTGACCCACGAAAGTTTTTCTAATAAATTAATCAAATGAAGCAGCCTTTTTTTGAAGTCCATAAAACCATGTAAACTTACATGTATTTGAAAACTGCCCCCAGGACCCATCATAGGAGCCAATAAAGGTGACAAATGACGATTATTCACTATACTGACTCTTTTTACAAACTGCTGGGCATTGACCATTTATGGCTGTTTAAAAAATTATTGGATCCATCCTATAATCTCTTGTGTTATTACATATCCATATAAAGTTTACCAGCTACAATCCACAAGGGGATCCTCTAGAATAATTATCGAATTATTTTGCAAACATCGTCGCACCTTTTTAACAGAGGTAAGATGTCCCGATTTGGTCCAATTCTCGGAAATAAAATTCTTTTAATTTTACAAGCAACCACAAAACATATAAAAAAAAAAAAAAAATGAAAGGGCCAACTGCCCCCTATTAAATTAAACACAGACTAATACGGATACTCAACGTCCAGACAAGCTTTTCACACTTTTTTAAAACAGACAAGGATTCATACGTACGCACCACTGATACGTACCCCTGGTCCTTACTACAAGAAATCCCTGCTTCTCCCTTCCTCTCATCCTCCCCCGTCCCGAGGACGGACCTCCCCTTCAATTTTCTATTTTGATTCCTCCCCTTCAAACGTCACCCTGCACATTCAACCTGTCAAACCATATCCTTGCCACTGGTGCCTTCAAACTGTTGCCCACTTGTATTTACCAAACAAACAAACACCTATCCTATTAACTACACTCATAACTAATCAAAAAATCTCAAGTAAGACATATTTGTTTTACTAGGCCGGCGCGCGCCGTCGTCCCTTCCTACGGTACGTCTTCTACCATGCTCGTTCAGCACCAGCCCAGATACATTGATTACCCTTCAATTGACCAAGTGGTCGTAGATCATAGTACTCCCCCTCTTTCCCCTTCCTTACTGATACCTTTTTCAGCTCTGGTGAGGACGATTTTTTTGTCTGACACACCTAACTCTCTAAGCCTCTCCCTGGCAAAAACCTCTCCCCACAAAAAACTGAACTCTCTTTCATTCACTTTTTCCACTTCTCGTTCCTTCACTTTTCCCCACTCCTTCGCCTTTCTAGATCTTAACTTTACCTTGAGGAGAGAGAGAGATAGAGAGAGAGAGATAGAGAGAGGAGAGCGAGAGAGAGAGAGGGAAACGTGACAGAAGTTGTTGTTCTAAGTTGGTCTTGTTCTTCGTTCATGGGTGCCAATGATGGCGCAAATTTGCAGAAACAGTGCCAATACCGACGGCGTCTGTACACAACACAACGAAAAAACAACACAAACAAGAAACATGGTCAATAATAAACCACTACTATTGCACACACTACGAAACGCCACAACTCGCACTACAGTAATCGCACACACACCACCACACCTCACAACACAAGACACACACACAACACAGACATACACATTAAACACAAAACAAGAAGGTACGCCAAACACTACAACACAAACCACAAAAAAAGAACAGACACAATACTGACTCTCCTAAAAACAACAATACACTCTTCTCTCTATACTCTCTCCTCTCTCTCTCTCTCTCTGTCTCTCTCTCTCACAGGTCACATGCCCTCTCTCGTCTCTTCTCATCTCTCTCTCTCAGTCTCTCCTCTCCACACACACACAACACACACACACACACACAACACATGAAGACTGAAAGTGAGGCGGGACTTGCAGCGAAATCTAAACAACCTCTTGAGCTAAGCAGTGTTATTTTGAAGACGCTGAACAGTGTTTGGGGTTTTGAAAGCTAAGCTGTTATTTTCTGAAGCTGGTCAATGTTAGTTTTTGAAGCTAAGCAGTGTTAGTTTTATGAAGTGAACAGTTTGGGTTTTGAAGTAGGCAGTCGTGTAGTTAGTTTCTGAAAGCGGTTCAATGTTGAGTTTTGAAGCCAAGCAGTGTCGGTTTTGACCCTAACAGTGTTAGTTTTTTTAGGCTAAAGCTTAAAACAGAGGTTAGTTTTCAAACCGCTGAACGGTTTGGAACTGGAAAAGGGCTTGGTTTGCTGCTTGTGTAAGTGAATCCCAATCACCATTGTTAACTTCATGAGGGTTTACATAAACAGCTTTGTCATGCATGGGGGGGACGGATTTCCTCAGTGCTGGCAGTTTGAACACAGACAAACGCGAAGGAGTAGGAACGTTTCGTACATTGACCCGATTCTGGGCGTTACTATGGAAAACTCTCACCAACATTTGTTCCAGGAGTAGATTATAGGACTATGTCAACGACAGTTCAAAACAAGTTAAAAAGATGAAGGCAACATTAGCGAGCGGGCATCACCAATGCTCAAGCGGTGCAAACGGAAAGCAAAGCGGTTGTTACGAAGACGCGTTTGTTACCCCAGACCCTCCGTCAACCAGGCCTGGCTTGGTTATTTGGGGTTATGTATGTGAGCATGTCAAACAAACGTTCTGTCCACTGCGAGCGGTGCAGGTGCTGCCCCCCCCCTGGTATGTAATGTGCTTGTTCAAGCCAAGGCTCGCAGTCCGATTCCGACGGTGTAAAGGCCTACGGGCTGTCGTTGACTGTGATTTCCAGGAACATGGAGACAAAGGAAATGTTATTCGTCAGGAAATTAAATTATCAGCATCAGATGCAAGTTTTCATGATGATTTTAGAAGTTCATAGGATGTAGAAGGAGATTTTCAGTGGACCTCAGATTACAAACAGTATGATGCCTAGAAAGTAAGCATAAACAGTCCTCTGGTTGATGTTCACTTTGAGCCGGTGAAGTCTCGTGGGTTTTGGTTGTGAAGCATGTCCAAAAAAAAACATTTCCGAGCGACGTTGAATGTACAACCACCTATGATGAGCTGTTCAAACACATTTTTTTCATGAGGTTTGTCTTCAATTCCAAGTACGCTTTTATGACACATGGTTTTGAGTTGTCAACAAATCCAATAATCTAGGCGAGTTTTCGACGATTATATATTTCATTCATTTTCCTAAATATCCAGTTTAAAGCTGTAAGGGAGGGGATAGAAAAGTGCTATTGTGGGTCACCCACTTTGACGCGCTATAATTATGGAAATTACTTCCTACCTCCAAATCTTTGACTTCTATTCTAGATGTGTGCCAGACGAAGAATGGTTTGGATAATGCTCGTTGTCAGTTGCTTCATATCAAGCAAAACAGCCAGTGGGAGTTGTCCCCATGTTTTGATGTCAACTGTTCTGTGCCATACTCTTCTGATTTTCAACACTCAACTCACTGTAATCAGAGGACAGACTGTTAGATGACTGTGGATGAAGTGTATGAACCAGGGGGGAACGGTCCTTCAGCAGGGTCTGACTATGGCAAGGGGCTGGGTTTTTCAACATCACGGTTTTTCAAGTGTACTCACGTCAATGCAACGTGTACGTAGTGTTGCCCATTATGTTTTCTGACACCGAACCGCGTGTGCCCCCCCCAGGAAACCAGGTGTCAAAGATCTCTTAGGCGTCTGTGTGAAAAAAGCAAGGAAAAGAAGGTTGGAAGTGAGTTCGCGTGTACTGTCAGGTATCTCCCCCTTTGCAGCAGAAGTAGTATGAGGATGAGGTTCAGGCCTGGCATTCTCTTTTCACTTTTTCTATACAGCAAGTTTTCGGGGCTGTGCGTGATGGTTTGATGGCAGACTTGGATTTACAACATGAATCATATTCATTCACATCGTCGGTACATTCCTTCCAGGATTCCAGGATTGAACAAGATATGTATTGCCACACAACCGGTGGATTGGTGGCTCAGACCCTGGAGGCATGGTTAAGATTGATTTATTTCATATGTGTGAAGGTCAAAATTACCCGTCACGTGGTGTGCTCTTCATTCTGCCTGTGTCATTAGCTCAATCATGTGGCCGTCAAAAACATACGTCTACACCAACACGCGGCAAAGGCATTTGTTTGTTTTGCGCCCTCTACTAGTTGTGTTTGCACATGTTGTTTCTGTGTCTGATGTGTCAAGTGGCACTGTATGAAAGCGACAGAGGGTAAAAGCCCTATAAATGGTTTTGAACATCTAGCGACTCACAGTCTGGCGAACAGTATCTTTGAAGGAAATCGAAGGCGGTTCACCTACGTCCCGTTTACATGTGATGACGAACCCCGTCGGCCGCGTGACGACAGTGTTGCAATCACACTTTTGCGGTGTGACATCAGGGACACGGAACTGTCCCGATGGAAAGCGATGAGTTTATTCTGTGAATTTTCATTGTGCTGGTTGTCAGTGTCTGGAACCGCCAATTCAATGTGGTGTACTACGTACAGTCAGCATGCAGACTGCAATCAACTCGCGCGATTGTCGGATGATTCCGCATTTGATGAAATTGAGGTGTCCCGATGATGCCAACCTACCATGACCGGATCAATCAGGAAGACAGTGAAAGCTGAAACATGTTTGACAACAGTTTTACGGTGGATCGGGATGGGGCGTAGGCTTACTTCACCACCCCAACAGCTGAGATGACAGCTGGCCACTCTGTTCCTCATACTCATTATCGCTGTATAAAACTGACGTGGCTGTATTTTCTGTCGCCTGTCCTCTATATTACTAGAGTATGGATTCTCTGACTGTGTATATGGAGGAGGTTATGAGCACCACGCGGTGAGACAATGTGAACCTGCCCCATGGTTTCTACCGGATGTCGAGGGAGTCCGGTCCAGAGTCTGTGTGCAACCTACACGGAAATCAATATCTGGCTGTGTGAGGGCTTGGCTGGGGGGGTCAGTGTCCACAACGGGATGATGAAACTGATGGTGTGACAGGGGCGGCTTGCCCTGAAGGATGTCGTGTAAGTGTCAAGGTCATGTTTTTTATGTTCAGAAACCTTTCTTTTCAGGCGCTTTTTATCTTTTCTGGCTTTTTTACCCTCAGTTTGCGATAAGCGTAGATTCAACAGGTTCAAACATGTCGCTGAAATGATTTCCAAACAAATACTTATCTTTGTACTACTTTGATTTTACATTAATTGTTCTATTCCCAATATTTCGCACACTAGATTTGTACA
This sequence comes from Conus betulinus, assembly GCA_016801955.1. Lineage (NCBI taxonomy): Eukaryota > Metazoa > Mollusca > Gastropoda > Neogastropoda > Conidae > Conus > Conus betulinus. The sequence goes on along the minus strand of JADBJO010004225.1, from coordinate 2,567 downwards.
CTTTGAAGGATGTCGGTTCTTTGCTCATAACAACATCAGAAATCTTCTGGGATATGGGGGGGGGGATTGGTTTTTTCTTCAGCTACCAAATTTACGAAGGGTCTTTGGATAAGAAATAACCCCTCTCAGCAAAATAACATGGAAAACGACGAAAAAGCAATTGTGTATTTAACTGAATGAAACTGGACTTGTCCCAAACCGTGTTAATAATGTCCTTCATACTAGCGTAACTCTGTATCTACCCTATAACTCACTTGAAAATGTTGAACGCGTCGTTTTGCTGTTGGAAACAGTTAGTCGGACTGGTTTTAAAAACTATGCCAATAATCCAAGAGGCTGGATCTAAGGGGGGAATAGACTTGACAGTTTTCCGTTAGATATATGTTGTCAAGGTCAGGATAAGTTACGACGTCTTTATTTGATAGCTAACTACAGAATTTGCTTGTAAGCATCTGCTTCCTAAACACTCGGACGAAGGGGGACGGAGGGGGGGAAAGTCAAGTTGTGTTTCTCGTTCTTCTCTGTCTCGCTTTTTGCGTTCTCGTCATGCACAACGCTGCTGCTACCAAGGACGTGCGCTGTCCAGGGCTTTCTTTCGTCGGGCCTGACGCTGTGTGACCAGTGTGGCAGGCTGCGGCGTGGCCTGCCTGGCCGCTTCGTTCAAAGTCAGTCAGCCACATGGTTTGGACACCATTTTCATGAAGCTATTTTCCAATTTGCAGTTTGCTGATATCTCTATAGGGATGCCACGTCGCCATTGTTGTGGCGGCAGACTTTGATGTTTCGCGGAAGATACATGGAGACTGAAAAATCATGGACCAGTGGTGTTACCTGCAAAGTGGCTGGGTTTGCGGTTCGTTTTGTCCAGTGACAGTGTCGCGCCGATGATCATATGGTTCATACAGACTTTGTATCATGTAATAGTGTCGTGTTCCTAACGGGTTGTGGAGAGTCAAAGGACATCTGATGGATATAGTTTGTACAGCAGTGTGGATGCTTGGAATCCTATTGGCATCAATCCCATTTCTCCCATGGCTGTCCCCGCTGGGGCCTCCAAGGTCAGTCAGGGTCTGTGTCGTCTGGCTTTTTTGACCACTATCTCTCCAGGCAAAGGTTTACATGGCTACAGTTATTTGCGGTCGCGCAATCAATTTCATTCTGCTCAATGATTGCAGCTGGGCAAAGGCGTCCTATTCTGGCAAACGCCCAAATACAGGTTAACACTCACTCCCGCGACACCCAGATTAGTGTATTCCTCCATTCACGTGCTGAGGGAAAAGTGTTCCTGTCATGAGACGCTGCTGGAATGGTTGGTATTCGGATTGGAAGTGATTAGACGATGACTTTAACATGGTGTTGGTGTTTTCATTATGTGACCTATGGCACCATGGTTTGTATTCGTGTTACCACTCAGAGTTCTGCGCTCAAACCCGCTGCTGTACATGTGGGCAGTAAGTAAGGACAGAGCGGGGCAACGACAACAACAAGAAATCAAAACTGCTGCACATGTACAAAGTTCGTTGCGCATTGGACAAGCTGGTAGGATAAAAGAGAGGAAACAAGCCAACAGATAAATACATTATTTATTTGCTCTATAGGGTTGCCACTGTATGTTTCAATCATGCTTTTTTTGTCCCTCATACATTTTCCACACGCTTTCGCTCTCCAGGAGAATTCCAGTTTGGATAAGATGATTACGCCCTCTTTATTGACAGAACCATCCTGTGCTTTGTCTTTTTGATTTTCTGTTCGATGAGTACGTACACAAACTGTATTGGCACAAAAAAAATGTCCCCGTTTTGTAAAATACTAATATCTACTGGGGTACACCCATATACAGTTTCTAAAGTGCACTTATGTAGCAATATACTAATGTACACGGATGCGATGAGGCCAGACGGTGGAGGTAACCATCACGCTCTAAGTTTTTCTTCAAGTGGACACTTCAGTAAAACCCCACTGACCCCATCTGTCCATTTTAGACAGTCTATTTAACATTGCACATGACCCTGAAGTGAAATCACCCTGGAAGACCGTCAGCGCATAAAAGATTCCAGAGATCCAACATCAGACTGTGCACACAAGGCAATTTGAGTGTCATTAGCAATCAGCAGCTCTTCAGTCGACTCTACCCGAATAGGTAGAATCCGCAGGGTCAATAAGAGCGTCTATTGTAAAAGCACTTAGAGCTGGAATTGGTCTCTGGACGAGGATCTAGGTGCTGAATTATTACTACTGTCAACAACAACGATGATTATTGATAACGACCCCAACCAACGGCGTCTGTCAGTTCTGGTTTTCATGTATTATTCATCACTCCGTTTGGTTCTTCAGAGTCTGTTATATGTTTCAACACAGGGGCAACCTCCTTCCTCCCTCACCTTTCCCCTGATTTAAAACCCTGATTTCCTCCTCCCACACTCCAGTGTGTGTTGTGTATTGGTGTTGTGTGTGGTGTGGTGTGGGTGTGTGTGTGTGTGTGTGATAGAGAGAGAGAGAGAGAGAGGAGAGAGAGAGATAGAGAGAGATGCATGCCTATTTGTTGGTACATTAATTTTCCTTTTCAG